>OOFC01014536.1:17183-27976 GCA_900323345.1 Pseudochromis fuscus
ATGTCCCTCACCTGAGACACACACACACACACACACACACACACACACACACACACACACACACACACACACACACACACACACACACACACACACACACACACACACACAATAACACATAGAAGCTGAGAATTCGCACAAGCGTTCACACGTGAGGAGCTGCAGATTTAAAGGTCATAAGACAAGTTTAGATCACACAGTGGGACACACACACAGGCGTGCACACACATGGACACACATATTGTGTATGAGTGCACATATGCACAAATAAACAACATTTATATTCACAACAAGGCTGTGCATTTCTGTCTTTTTAGTATGCACACATTCAAAAATGAAAACGTGCGAGTGGATACACGTGCAGGCGCAACTTAGCTTTTAACTTTATTCTTTAATGAAGCAACAGAAGTAACAACATTCCTGAGTGACTCGTCATGATATCGCCATTAGCGGACATAATGAATAATCCTTTGTTCTGCAGCTACTGCCTGACAGGATTGTCATTGTAGCTGGAAATTCTTAAAATGCAGAAATTCAACTGTTTCCAGACGTTTACTCCACCTCGCTACCATGCAAATTAAGCAAATGAATAAAATGTGTGAGGTAATGAGGGAGCAGAGTGGAGTAATGTTTGGGTAGACAGAGAAATACAAAGGTATGGGACAATGCAAGTAGCAGCATGAAGTCACTTTTGAAGATACTTTGTTTTATAAAAATGACCAATTTATAGAGAAAACCTTTTAGTGCACATCACTGTGATTAACTACACCTCACATATACTTCTGCTTCATCTTTGCTGCCCAGTTTTAATAAGTTGTATTAGAGGCAAGCCTGTATTTCTTTGTTTGATAGTTTAAATTAAAGTTACAGCATTACACTGCCTTTAATCATTTCAAAATAAAAGCCCATTACGAGCATTTCAGTGGACAGAAACTCTTCATTTATTAACCAGGTTTTATTGTGAAATATCTGCAGCTCACTTTGTTGAATTGATTCACGGCTGTTGTTTCCATGGTATTGAATTGAAGTCTGATCATTATTTGATCTTTCTGACCCTGGGACTGATCAGAGACCTGGTTTTCAAAGGTTTACATATCACTTCAACAGGAAATACCTTCACCTGTCTCAAAGGTAAACCCTCCCTCCTGTGTGCACGTATATATCATATTGCAGAACCTCATTACGTGTCATTTCTTCTGATATTGAGAAATTAAGTCTTCTAAATGGGTGAATACACTCTCCTCACATACGCTGCCCTACAGGTTCATCTACAGGTTTAACCTGTTCCTGCCTCTGACATGGACAGTAGCCTGACAGCTATTCACACAGACGCCATCTGCACTTCATCACACTGACAGATTCTTGTAATAACCCCTCTCAAATATCCTCTATTTTACATAACACCACACGGCTCTCACACTGCTCTGCTCCCAGCTTTTACTGTGACCTATATGAGGAAGGCTAATTATGTTATTTGTTAATTCAAACCAAAATTGTAAAGTCACTCATACATATTTATTGTGTTTTATTCATATCCATAAACACCGGTATACTTTTATTAAGGAAGCATGTGGCATGACTGCATTAGATAATTAGATAGTTGGATACCAAACTATACAGTCACAATATGTCTGTGCATTTGTCTTTTTATATATCTCAGACTATTAAACAATGTTTACATACCTAAGCACTGAAAAGATGGACTTACACTGTCTTACAATCTGCAGAAGTTTACTCCTGAACCTCAGACCTGACTGAGCCACTAGATGACAAGTCAGGGGGTCAAAAACTGCATCAACTGCTTCAAATTTCATTGCAATCAGTTCAATAATGATTAAACTCCTGAGGTGAGTAACATGCTGGCACTCGAGGAAACTTTAGAGGGTGAGCAGGTAAAAGATCGGATTGGTGTCCTGGTCAAATGTCACATGTTAAAGGTGCAGAGATGGTACAGTCCGAGGCCACCCCTGAGATCCTCCCACTCTCTTATATAAAATGCTTCGTGAGCTTTGTTCACAGCTCAGACGTGCATCGCTGAGGCTTCTTTGTGAGTCACACATCTGTCAGTACGCTGTAGCGTGTTAGCAACCGGTGCCAAGTATGTTGTCGAGGTCAGCCCATGGCATCCCGTGTGGTTGTTACCGTGTGTTTCCAGGTATTTGTTGTGACTTGCTTTGTCTTTAAGGAGACTGAACTGTCAGTGTTGTGTTAGTAGTTTCCACTGAATGGCAGTTTCTGTTTTTTTGTTATAAATACACCACCTTCTCATCCGGACACTGACATACAGCATAACACTGTTTCAGCACAGTGACGTCCTTGATGATGCAGATTCAGACCCAGTTAGCCTCCTTTACTGAAATGAGGAAACTTTTTAATTTCTACACCTTTGTTTATTCAGATGGTTCAGAAAATGATGCTGACACCACTCACTGTGAAAGAATAAAATATACTTAGTCTCTTTTTTAGTCATAGATAAGTTGCATCAGAATGTGTTGCTATCAAACCACATCTGTGATTATGAAAATATACTTCTGCTGTCAGTCAATTGTGCTTCAAGTAAAGCCGCCTGAGGCCAAACACATAGTAACACATTACCTCTTGACAGCTAACACCAAGTACAATCGACACCTGTGAGTGTGCAGATATCAAAACATTTACAATCTTTGTAAAGGTGATTATTTGGGCACAGCTGCTGCGGGACATGAATGTTTGCTTTTATTTTTGATCCGTGGGATCTATCTGCATTTTTCATCTTTTGTCTCTGCAGCTGTTGTTTATTCTCTCTTGGCCTGAATCAGGAGAAGAGCCAAACAAATGACACATATCACACTGGAAGAGATGCATATCGTTTTGAAATGTCACTTACTTCTTTAGCTCCCAGCTAATCAGCTAATACAAGTCAGGAAATCAAACCTGGAAGACAAATATTGAACACATTAAACTGTGATTTTGCTTTTTATTTACTCCACAATGAGTCTCGTCAGCATTTCCCCCCAGTCACTGCCTGTAACACCTCATTTGAAGAGGACAGTAGCTGCAAGTCAACAGTCACTTTTAAATTAATGAATCATCATTTTACAGTGTTGGGAGTCCAATGCAGTATAAGTAACTATCCTTAATAAGTAACTAATTTTGCCTAAAGTTGCCAGATTGTTGTCAGTAATACCACCAGACCTCAAGAAAGTGTCATTTGTATGAACAGGTTTAACCTTACATGACACATATGAGTCATTAACGAGAATTTATGGCATTTAATTTACTATTAAATTTTAAATTTGTGGCTTAGAGCAAAAGACGCAGATGACCAGACATGATGTAACACAATACATGTATAGTTACACAAGCATTACATTACATAGAGGCAGATTGGGGATTGATATGGTGCAGGACTGTGTGAGGTTTGTGTTTCTTCTGGAAATAATGAGAATACTTCACTTGCTTATGAGCCTTAGGATATAAAGTCTCTGTTTCAAAAGAAAAAACTGACAATAAAAGTAAATGTATATAAACTAATTCACAAGTTTTCATCAGACTTTTGCAAATTCAGGTCTGTAGTGAGCAGGTTTATCCATAGAGGACAACAGCTAATCATATATCACAGTTTTAGGGCCAATGTTAATGGATCATGGGAGCACGAATCAGACTGAAACACTTACGATGTTTGCCCAGTTAAGAAAGTTTGATGAATCCAAAAATGTTCTGGTCCAAACTCACTGCTGCCAACCAAGAAGAAAGTTCAATAAATCCAGAATAACTTCTGCTGATGCCACATGTTGAAGAAAATCTGCATTGGTTCTACGTCTCTGCTCGTGTTCTGGTAACACCTATATTGGCCAAATGTAATAGTCAATAGCAGTTGGAATAGCCCTTTAAAGGAGCCGAAGAACAAATGTAAAACTTTACCCTGCAGTGTGGTAATCTGTCTGGTCCACACAACTCTAACAACTGCAATAACAAATGTCAAAGTGTCCGTTTAACAAGTGTTTTTCTCCTCTTGGCATTCACTGACGCGTCTGGTGTCAAACTTGTCCTTTAATTTCCCTGAAAACATATATGTCCATATGCATCTTCCACCCTTAAAAAAGTTCCCGTCAGCTTTAATTGACTTGTCTCACAGATGTGCTGTCACGACCGTTTCGCTTAACAGCCACATCCACGATTCACCCACCAGAGGATAATGGCCAGGAGGAAAGGTGCCTTTAGGTGCCTCCGAGCCCTTTCTTTCCTGCTACCTTGGCCTGATTAAAACAATTGAGGGGGAACACGCAGGGTACTTGACCCAAACGGTCTGTCGTAACAAATTGCTTTTGTTAGGTGGACCTTGCGCTATGCCTGGCCTGCCTATCTGCCCGTGTCTAGAGGGGATTTGAGATGCATATACATGAGCGGTGCAGGTTGGGAGGGGAGTCAGGTGGAGTTCCTGGAGGCCAATTTAGGTCTGCTGGGAGAGGTGAGGAGGACAAAGGAGAATGGAGAAGAGGGAAGGAGGCGAACCTAATAGAGCTTCTTGCTAACAAGCCCCATCTCTGGGCTTTAAGTCTGATGTCACCACATCTTCTCCTCCTCCTCCTCCTCCTCCAGCATCGCTCACTGTTTGCCTCTGCATAATGTCCCACGCTCATTTTGTTATGCTGTTATGCTACTTTCTCGCCTTTTCTCCTTTCACACCAATTTGGATGGGCAGCAGTGAGTTAAAGACTTTTTCTCTCTCGGCCTCATTTGTGGAGGCAGAGAACAGGACAGGTTCTAGTGTTTGTTTGCATGTTTGTGTGTGTGCTGTCGATCTGTCTTTGTCAGACAGGTGCTTTGTTAAGCTGCTGCCAATCATTGTCTGGGTTGTCTTCCCCTCCCGAGGGGTTGAGTTTTTTTCTCCTCCATGCACCGTTTGTTTGCAAGTGTAACCAAAAAGCAGCAGACAGGTTCAGGAGAGGAGATTACATCTCTAAGTTTGCTTTTCCTTTCTTGGTATTTCTCATGCGTCCCACGCTCCAGACAGTCTGAGGAGGTAATTAAGGTGGAGTTCCTCATAGCAGCGCTTTGGGCCTTATAGGTAACAGGTCAAAAAGTTTCCCCCAGGCAGTGTCTGTCTATTTAACAAAGTCACATAGACATACCTCTTAGAGTGAGAGAAATGGCTTCCAGTCATTTCCTGGACTACGTGAAAACTTATTTCAACCAGAAACCTCTACTTCTTGGTATAAAGACAAACAGCACCACACATTTGTGGAACATTTTTAGACACATGAAGACCTTCTCCAATAGTTTTATTTAGGATAATACATACTGTATGATCTCTTTTTGTCTATGCATCCATGTTAACACTCTACTGACAAACCACAAGCCAGAGTTGGTAGATATTTTCATGTTGGACTATGAATTTCTAGTGATTTTATTTTGTGTAGTTTCAACTTATTACTCATGTAGCACAAAGTCATAAAAAAGTAATCTCATGACACTTCACATGGTAAGGTCAAGACCTCCCAGTACCCTCCAGTACCCTCTGAAAAATACAACAGTTCCCCCTCAAGCATTAACTTGGCTGCAGTGGGAGGAAAAGCTTCTTTTAATCCACCTGAACCAGACTTAAAGTCGCACAGAAACAGCATTTCAAGAGTATCTGACATCCATATTGTGAAGTATTTCCAACAAAAAACAATTTATGTAGGACAAAATGTTTAGAACAGGTTGATTGGACCACAGAAACACAACAAAGCACCATAGCTAGCTAGCTACACTACCGTTCAAAAGTATGGGGTCACCCTACAAAAAACACTTTGTGTTCAGTTGTAGTTTAGATATGTTTTGTGATACTTGTTTTTGGTAAAATTGGTCAAACAGCAACCACAACATCAAGTTATTCTGAGTAAATGTCTCTGAACCAGCAAAACGTCCCCCCACCATATCTCTGAATCTCCTATGTGTGACCGTGGGAGAGACAAGTGTTTCCCGTCAAGTCTGAAACATATGTAATCAGAGTAAAGCCTGTAGAACAAACTGGTGGATCCCTCAGTCTGTACATGGTCATTGTTGTCATTGGAAAACCATTGGTTTGATAGGGTGACCCCAAACCTTTGAATGGTAGTGTATATAGAAACGGACAAAGCAATGGTTCCAAAAAAACTGTAATTGACTTCAATTAAAAAAAGGGTCATTTTCCATCCTGAAATACTCAGTTAACAAATTTTTTCCATAAGTCATTCTGATGTCATTAGTTAAAGTCACTCTTCTTCTCAGTGATCTGGTGTAAATTTAAAAATTTAGCGGCAGTGGTTAGTTTGATTGACAGGTCTGGTCTCCAGTGAGAGTTCGTACACATTGGACAGTGTCCTCGGGTTCAAGGGTCAGATCCACCTCCTCACTCCTCCCTTCATATCCAAATATGGTCACTTCTGGGTCCAAACAACCAACATGGCGACATTCAAATGCCAAACTAACGTCCCATTATCTTTGTCCATTCTCTACACAATCTTTTAGACACAACCGAGCCTAAAGTGCTGCTTTTCCATCAGACTTTTTCCCCCTTGTTTCCATTGTTTAAGAGCCATTCAGCTGAAAACAAACCTGTGGCGATGAGGCCTGCGAGGCAACAGCATGCGATGCTCAAGTCACATCAGCAGGCAGATGGACTCGCCTCTGGCCCTGCAGTGATGCTGTGTTTGCACATGTTGAGACCTGTCATGTGGCTGCGGTGCTTTGGGAAAAATGAGCGGAGCCTGCAGAGAAAATAAGACGCAGGGGTGAGAGATGAACGGCTGAAAAACAAGATTAAAAACTCAAAGCAGAAGGTGTGGCGTCAGCAGAGCATGTAATCACAGTACACTCTCACATGACAAGCTGTTGTGCTGCTTTGTGGAGAGACGGGTTGTTTCAAATGTCAAACGTGTGTGAAGTGTGACGTAAATCAGCCATGTGAACAGCTCAGTGAGATATCAGGGCGTTAACATGCTCACAGTGACCACTGGGTTAACCTGTAGTTCAGGACTTCTGTCTCCCTCTTCTGGCACTGAGAGACATTACATTAAAAATCTGTATCAAGTGTATTAAAAACTGAGACAAAGTTACCTACTGATAATATTTAACTATGAAGAACAGGAGCACAAACCTCCACTAAGGTATAATCCAGTTGTACTGCTGCTTTAGGCTGAACATTGTTGCCCTCTTGTGGTGAAATAGCAACACTGTCTTCACCCATTGTAATAAATGAGGGTTTTTCAGACAGGATTTGTTCATTTAATTTAATAATTTGCTTCTTGGGTAAAAATAAATGAATAAATAAATCAGTGTGAGCTTTTCAGTAGATTTTCTTTAATATTGAAAACATGCAGATGGATGGATGGACAGACAAATAGAGAAATGCAGATGAAAACATAACCTCCTCCAGAGGTTAAACACTAAAAAATGTTGGGTTGTTTTATTGCTACATGCTGGGTTCATGTAACCCAGTAAGTGGGTTTGTTTTTGTTTAGTCGATGAAATACTGGATAAGAAGAACAAAATACTCCTGTTGGATTAAAATCAACACATTTTTTGATTAAAAAAAAAAAACAGCAGAATTTTAGATAAAAACAAATTGTTGGGTAAAATAGAATAGAATAGAATAGATACTTTATTGTCATTTGAATATTACAACAAACGAAATTACATTCCCCTGTTTACGGTGGGTGGGCCGCTGCAACACTCGTCGCGCCGTAAAAGTCCATATTATTGTGTTAAATTAACTATGGAATAGTATTAGGGCCACCCAGAAAAAAAATTAGAGAAGGGAGATTTTTTTTTCATCATGGACTTTGAGAAAAAAGTCGAAATGTCGAGAATAAAGTCGAAATTCAATGTTGAGAAAAAAGTCGAAAAATAATGTCGACAATAAAGTCGAAATGTCGAGAACGCAACACAACGCAACAATTTCAGCATTATTCTCAACATTATATTTCGACTTTATTCTCGACATTTCGACTTTATCCTCGACATTATATTTTGACTTTATTCTCGACATTTCGACTTTATCCTCGACATTATATTTTGACTTTATTCTCGACATTTCGACTTTTTTCTCGAAGTGCTTGATGAAAAAAAATCTACTTTCTCTAATGTTTTTTTCTCGAGGTGGTACTAATACTCTTCCGTAATTAACCCAACAAGTAATTAGCCCCTTTCTTGGTTAAAACATCCCAACATTGTTTAGTGTTTAGTTGCTAGCTGACAGGTTAGTGGATGAAAAGTACCACTGATGGTCACCTGTGTGTTCCCACCATCCATTACTTCCTTTATGTTTAATAAATGTAATCATTCCTTAGAGCGTTTCTGTTTCATCTGGTTCGAGAGCCTTTGATGCTTCCTCGGTTTTCCCTAAAGTTTCCATGTTGATTCTATTCGGTCTCTATGGCAACAGCTGCTTCCTTCCTCAACTCTGAAAACTCTGTGAAACTCCTCCCCAACAAGACAAGGCTTCATCACCGTTGTGTGAACTTGTCCTGCACCAGTTTGAAACTGTTCGCCGCCATTCATCCTGAGGGAGGCATGAAGGTCTGCACACACTGAGGTTGGCAATTCATCCAAACAGCTGTCACACTTTACTCAAAACCACAACGGTCGGTCTCATGGTGGTGTAGTCGTTGGGATTCATCCACGATTGTCCAAACAATTATACTGCAGTTCATCCCTAGTTGTTACTTTCAGGACAAAGTGGTGGGCTGAATGACTTTGCCTTCAATAAACTGTGATAAAAACAAATCTGCCACGACTTCCTCTCTACCTGCAACTTGTTTTTTGGCATGCAAATGTGGCCGATCCATTTATATAACAAATAACAAAGAAGGACGCTTCATTTCCAATGTTTATGCTCTGAGGGGAGCTTTCGAGGGACAAAACATCCACTGTTCAGACCCCGCTTGGTGCTTTTTTAAAAGGATAAAAAATACATCCAATTCAATCTAAGGGACACACTAAAAAGCAAATCCTCATTATGCTGCACGTCACGTCACTAAAATCCCCAAATTTCCAGAAAAATACTGAGGACGTGTCCTTGGTGTCACCATTGGTAACCGAGGCCCTGGATACTGTCGCATTATTGAACAAAAAGTACACAAAACAAAGCAGACACACACTCCAGTGATGAAAGCTCACACCAGAATCACTGCTTCCAGCTGAATGGTAGCACCTGAACCTCATCTCTTATGCAGGCCTCTGTCATTAACACTCATTCATAAAGAGCTGTTTGTATCAGAAACATCTGCCTCTGTCCTTTCCCTCTAGTTCCTCTTCTCCTGGGATAAATATTTCCCTCATCAGGCTCGGACACGGCGTCATGAAGAGATGTTTAAATGTTGTGTTGTATCAAGTCGGGTCATTTTGTGAAGTAGTAAGACTGTTTGGTTGCAGTGTAATCCCCATTAAAAACACAGCAGGGAGACGGATAAACACCAGATTAGAGGAAGAGGAAGTGTTTGTCCCTCCAACAGGACTCAGACCGGGTGGCAGCAGCAGACTGGTGGAGCAGCTGGTACTTTTCACATCCTTTGTACTGTAACAATACTCAATGTTAGTCAAAGTATAAGAACTAATCCCTGATATTATTCTTGTTTATTATATCACTAAGCTGTCGTTTTGGATGCACTAGTGTGTAAATACTGTGATATAGTTGGTCCAGATTTTAAACTATTCTTCAAAGCTCAGTTATTATCTGCACAGAGGAGGTTTTGTTTTCTTTGGTTTGTTTGAAGCAAAATTATAGAACTGAGCAGATCTAATAAAAAAATAAATGGAGTCTTGGGAGATTATCCAAGAAAAACATTTTTACCGAATTTTGGGCAAGATCCAAAATCACAGAAAACTCCCTGTTTGTTACAACGTCCAAATGTTTTAACAAGATTAAAACATTTCAATATATCACTGTCTGATATTGTTTTCTCTTTTAGAAGATTCAAAATGTAACAAATGACACATTAGATTGTTTTTGTTTGCTTGAAATTTCAGACATAAAAGTTACATAAATATTAAGCAAAGTAAATGCTGACTCTTTAATTTACTTGTACATATTGTTAGGTATAATTCAATTTAGACATCTTATATTTTGTATTGTAATTTAACAAAGTAAACAGCCAGTTACTAAATGTCTTGTGGACTGTATTGGAGCAAACACAATACTCTGCTGTGCAGCCGGCAGAGAGGTCACCCTGTGTCCTGGAGGTCACTGCACTCAGTCCCACTTTGCTGCATCAATGCTGAATAAAGTCTGTTCAGAGCTGCAGGGTGCAGACATGTCGGGGAGTTTTGGATGGATTTGTGTCGCAGCTGAAAAACAAGACGGGGTCAGGAGGAATAAAACATTATTTCAATCCAGTTTTTTCCCCTAAAGCGACAGAGTGGAGTTTGTAATGCTGTTAGGTGACAGTGGAAATTATTCAAAATCATTAAAATATAAAGTGATACCATATGTAAAAAGCTTTAATTCATTAATATATTCATCAATGTCAATCCTCTAGCTCTCAGCAAAGTGATTGAAGGTGTTTCTCTGCCTTGATTTCCCCCCAGGTCTCATCGTCGGATCCTTAATGGTTTGCTGGATTCCCAACCAGATCCGCCGTCTGATGATGGCCGCCGTGCCCAAGTCCCGCTGGACTACTTCCTACTTCCGGACGTACGTCATCCTCCACCCCATCGCCGACACCTTCTTCTACCTCAGCTCCGTCCTCAACCCGTTCCTGTACAACCTCTCGTCCAGGCAGTTCAGGGAGGTGTTCGTCCAGGTGCTGCGGTGCCACCTCACCATCGAGCACATCAACAAGCGCACCGTG
>OOFC01014538.1:0-15842 GCA_900323345.1 Pseudochromis fuscus
ATGGATGCGCGGTGGGAATATTTATATTGAAGGCGCACAGTCTGGTTGCCCTGTCTTTTTATTTTTTTTTTAGCGGGGCTGGCTTAGAAAATACAGCAGGATCCTGATCTGGTCACCTATGAATTATTCCCACGGAGCGTGTGCAGCTGCGGCGTGGGGCTGCAAACCACATGGAAGTAACCTGTAGCTGCAGAGGCTTTCACGTGACTTCACATGAACCTTCTCCCCTGCTGTCACATCACACCTGGATGGTTTGCAATATACTGTTGTCATTTATTTTTCAATGGCATTATCCTTGGTATTGCACTGCAAGCATATCTACTGCAGAATTTTTATTTTGTTCTTAAATTGAGGGAAAGATTTCACCACATCACTGCTGGAAGCTGTGAAAAAACGTCAAAACAGTGAAACTAGCTTGAAAACTAAAGGGATCAACCTACTTTCAGTCTGTATAAGATTCATATTGGCAGCAAATAACTTGATCTGTTTACCTTCCTCTGATGCTGCATGTGTCAGGCAGGATCACCATTAAAAACCCTTTTCACCTTTTCCAGACATGTTTGCTGTTTCTTCTCTCCTCATGTTCTGTAAATCAAACATTTAAAAACATATCAGGTGAAAAATAGTTTGAAAATATTGTTGGAGGCCACGATGTAGTTCCCAAATGAGCCACAAGGGGGAGCCACAAAACGATGGAGTCATAAAACAAGTACAAGGTGTTGCCATGTGTAATATATGGATGTATTTAAATACTCACGTAAAACATTTTAGGTTTTGAGATTTTTGAGTAATCATACAAAATAGAGCAAAATAAGGCAAACAGCTTTAATAATTTCCTAAAATATGCAGTCTGACATTATTAACTTATCCTCAGATCCACTTTGTATTTTTAATTCTTACAACCTCAAATAAAAGTGTCATTTTTTCTTCTTCTTTCATATTGAAACGCATCATTTAAAAAAAAACATCCAGATTATCACATATGAAGAGCTGCAGCAGACGCATTAATTAGATGGATAAGCTTAGAAGATTAATTATGATAAGATTAATATTCCCATGCTGAGTAGCTGCTCTACTAATCTCTCTAAAGAGGAGAACACTTGGATAATTTTATATAGTGGACAACTTTATTGCTGTGGTTTAAAAAATAGATAATTAAATGATAAATATTGCATTTTTTAAATAAAATGACATATGAGAAGCTGATCATTCATCACCTAATTGTATGTAAATTTGTAGTTAGCATGCGAAGTTTGGGATGTGCAAACAGCAGAAACTCATATATTTCTCTCAATCGACCTTTGACCTCATCACTCCTCCTAAAACTGAGGAGATACCAAAGCACATATTCATTCATACATTTCATAGTGTCAGTCAAACACCTTTGAGTGAATCTTTCAGTTCTGTGGTTTATTTCTTCGCAGCTCTTTAATGATGTAAACATTTAATCACACTCAGTTTCTGTTTGTTTGCCTCTAATTAGACAAAGGTGAGCACTTCTAATTGTTATGGTGCCTCTTTTCTGTGACAAGCATCTGTGAGAGTTCCTGCTAATGTATGCAGTGTTATTTTCTCTTATGTAATGTTTTACTGGCATCACTTGCATGGCTGGTTTCTGTCACATGAATAAACACACATGCATACACACAGAATACAACTGCATCAAATCACACTGCAGGTCAGATGTAAACTCATGTTTTGCACCAAACTAAACAAAGAAACAAAAAGTTCGCAAACATAATACACCTCTAAGGGTAAGTTGTAAAGTAGCAGAAAGTAAGATAAGACTTATTAATCCCAAAATGGGAAATTAGGGCGTCACAGCAGTCCACATTCAAATCCACATATTCAGGATACACACAAATGCCTGTATTAAAATATGATACAGTAAATATAAAATAATATTACTAAAATATAATAAGATAGAGTTTTATGGATGTCCGATGTTGCAACTCCTGCTCCAATTTAATTTAAGTTTTGTAGATGTGATAACTAACTGAATTTTAATAGAATTTACATTTAACTCTTAAATCAAGGTGAATTAAATAATTGAATGTAACATATATTCAGCTTCATGATTTAAAATATATTAAAAATGTGTATTTTCTTTTTGCTAAAGAGGGCTTTAAAACATCTTCCAATATACACTACTGTTTTCTTTGGTGGAAACACTGAGAGAAACAAGTAATAAACAAGTTTTTATTTGCTTCAAATAACAAAACCTTTGGCTACATGAGACATCAAATAGGACATACAATCCTGATGGGACTTTGTGATGTAACTGGATGTACATAAATGGCTTCAATACATCAGAAGTGTTCAGCGGTGACATGAACTCAGCTTGTAATGCATGTAAATGACCACAGAGAGGCAGAGTGGACCAACTTAACCTAAACTACACCCATCCTCAATGAGAGACAATCAGAGGGAGAAGAGGGGGGAGGGTTTTGCATGTATAAAACTGAACAGAAAGGAGGGTGTGTGTAGAAAAGTCAATGAGGGAGAGACACTGGGATTGTCCCCTTCACTCAATGAAAAGCAATTAATGTTCCAGGCCCACAAGTGGAGAGAAACTGGTTTATTAAGAGCTATTTTTAGCCCACTGTGGCCTCCGAGCCTGACAGTATTGTTTAATCTTTCAAAAGTATTGAGTGTGCGCACTTTGGCCAATTAGGCCAAAGCCCCTCTGTCACATTCAAACTGAATAATCGACACGCGAGTGCAGCAGTCTGACGCTCATAAACTCACCAGTTATTCAATCAAAGGCATTTCCTGGATCTGGAATTAACAAAAAACACCCAAAAGAGCCCAAAGAGCGCGTTGCCTAATTGGGTGAAGGGTTGAGGAAAATCTGTCTGATTAGCCCTCTCCAACAGACGGGGATTAAAGCTTTTGGTCTGTAATTATTATAAAGCATACGTCAGCAGATATCCACCCATTTCAGAAAGACAGTGCAGCGGAGGGATGTCCTGCTAGGTGACTGCGCTCTCTGCCGGGCCGTGGCCAGACGTGGGGACCCAGGAATAGGAGCAGGAGTGGAGCAGGATCAGGAATATCCTCCTGAGTCAGTGCCACGACGCTGACACACCGGCAGGGCTGCCTCTGCTCCGATAATAAGCATCCTATGCTATTCTGCTCAAGATGGCGGTGCAGGCAGCGGAAAAGGACGGAATAGTGAGTATTTTGGAGCTACACGGGGGATCCGGGGTCGGGATTAGACGCGTTGGTGTTTAATTTCTGTGCGTAAAGGCCCGTGGTTTTGAATTAAGCGCACCGTTATGTGGATTATCCGGCGCTTATTGTAAATGCAGAGCGCCGTGCGCAGCGCATTGAGGGCGCAAAGGCGACTCCTCTTTCATCCGTGGCCGCGGAGGAAGGTGGAAATCCAATACGGTCGTGGTGAAATGTATCTCGGCGGTGTGTGCTCACCTAGGCCGCTCAGCTCTATTAACCTGCGCGTTTACATCTCCGTGCAGGGTGGTGCCAATTCGGAGGCTAATTTATAACCCCACATGGTTTATTCCTGGGTACAACATGACAGGTCTGCTGCCACCTCGTCATTGTTGCAGGCTGCATACGAGGCCACAGTGTGTGTATTTATTAAAGGACAGGCCTGCAGCCTCGTGTCGGGTGTTTAACCTCAGCCAGGCCACCTTGTATCCAACCTGACGAGTGATAGTGTGCTCCCTGTGTCTTTTGTCACTGGTGCTGCAGAATGTGGAGGATGACCATCTGAACGACTCGCTGGGGAACCCCGGCCTCATCTCACCTGACAAGGAGGATTTATCACGTCTCCTGGTATAAAATATCTTAGATCTCCTTGGTATCCAGGCTTGATGCTCGCTCCGGGCTGTGCGTAATAAATTCAATGTGCTGTTTTATTGTTTTTGCATAGACTGTGCCATTCAGCGGGCGCATACGGGGCGGGATGCGGCCAGGGAAGAAGATCATAGTAATGGGCATTGTCGACCTGGAGCCAGACAGGTAAGATAACATCACATCACACAAAGCATGTGCACACACACACACACACTCTGGAGCCCAGCGTTATCTCTGCACATTTAAAACACCCTCATTTAAGTCTATACGTGCTGGGTGATTGGAGAGATGGGCTTTTTTGTTCCTCAGCCAGTCAGACTTGCACAGCCACTCCAGGACACACTGAGTAATGCGTGGGTAGCCAGAGAGAATGGTGGCTCCTTAAGTATGCAGAGACAGGGCGGTTCCCTCACCAGCAGGGAGAAAAAAAAAAGGGGGAAACTGAAAAAAAAAAAGGAGAGAGGACCCAGTGGAGCAGCTTGTTTGGGTGTGTCTTCATGGAAACTTGTGTCAAACTTGGATGAAACCTCGCGATGACCTCATCTTGTTCAGTGGCTTCTGCTGGCAGAGCCTTTTGTACTAAAGTTCATGTGAATGTCCTGGCTGCGTGAGGCTCAAACTACACAACTGTTTTCTGTTTTTTAAGCATCTCAGTGTCTGGAAAATGTGTTACTGAAATCACACTTGCACAAAGATGCTTGTGTATAATCTGCACAGCTACAGGGGGAGGGGGGAGGGGGCAGAGACCAACACTAGCAGCTGGGATTATGCATAATTAACACACAATTGGTTTGTTTTTACATAGCAGCAGCAGAATTGTGCATTTGACTTATCCCAGATTAGCTACTGTACTCATTCATCTGACGTCCACTTCACCACCTCATGCTGCCTGTCTGACGGTGCAATCCCCCCCTGTCCCCCCCCTCAGCTTTGACGTCAGCCTGACCTGTGGCCGGGGCTCGGAGAAGGAGGTGCCTCTGTACGACGTGGCCCTGAAACTCACCGCTCGCTTCGCTGACCGCCAATTTCTACGCAGCGCTCGAGTCTCTGGGAAGTGGACAGAGGAGGAGGCCTCCACCGACTACTTTCCCTTCATCCCCGATCAGCCTTTTAGGGTAAAAACTCCCCTTTGGGTTCATGATATAACCACAGATCCAGTGATGCTGGGGCACCTCCCTTTGTTGGCTCACGATGAAAACACTGGCTGTGCTGGAGGGTGATGGGTGTGGCTTTTTCTCTTTTGAGCAAGTTGAGGTCCAGTCTTTATAGTCATGGTTACACTTTGAGTATTTACCTGATCAAATTATGTTTCCTTTGGGGGTAAATTAGCCATTTAACTCACCAAGTGCAACACCTTGATTTTGCACTTGTCTTTCCCCAATGATGAGACAATTTTACAGACTCCTGGTTGCAGCATTTTTGGTTGTAGGGATTTTCAGGAGATGTATTTCCCAACTCCCAGAAGCATTTGCAGCTGATCTTATGCAAGCATTAGTGGATGATGATGATGATGATGATGATGATGAAGCCCAGTTCTGTCAGATGCAAGGCAGACAATGTGATGCAAGCAGGAATGCTGAAATGTTTTACTGGTTCAGTTTTATTTTCAAGACGTTTTTTTCAATTGTAGTTTGGTGGGAATGCAGGTACATATCAAAAATGATAAATTGCTGATTCAGAGAGTGTACACTGTATAATTTCCTATATTCTCTATTAGAATAGGGAGAAAATGTACAAACTACTCTCTTGTGTTGCCTCTGGTTTTAATGTCACTGTAATTTTAATATCTTTGGATTTTAGGCTGATGCAGTTTTAGCTTTTTAATGAGCGGCACAGTGAGCAACAAAGGACTGTCTCCAAAATGTTAATGGTGGAATTTTCCTTTTGAAAACAAAAACAGGCAGTGAATTGTATGCGAGATAATCAGTGAAAGTAGGGGACAGATAGGAAATGTTTGTCATGCTGCATCACATCTGTGTAATGTACATACAGCCTGTGGTCTGTGTAGATGTCTGTTTACTGCATGAGAGGCAGCATCAGCTGTTCATGTGCAGGATGAGGGGGGTGGGCAGCGGTACAAGATGAGTAATTGTCAGAAGACCCGAGGACTCGTTAGCTCTTTAAAGTCCGCTCTAATAAATCTGAATGTAGGAGACACACATGGTGAACAAACTAAAAATATATGATGACGTGTTTTAATCCAATATGGAGTATCCAGTGTTGAACAAGAGGAAATAACCACTAACATGTTAAAGCTTCTACAGACAAACAACTACTATCTGTTACTTATTTTTAGAGGAGATCCCTGCGTCTGGTTACTGGACGTCAGCTGTCTGATAACGTGTCATTGTTTTGTGGTTGGAGCGTGACCAAGCAGGTCAGCACAGTCATGACTCTGTCAAAAGCTGCAGGCTGGAGATTAAGGCTGCCGTGCACATTGTTTAAAAGCCACCGCCTCATGAATTTAGAGGCATGTGGGCAGACACATGATGAGCTGCGGCTTCAGAGCAGGAAAACCATCTGCCCCGGGCACCACGATCACACCTGAGAGTCTGTTGTACAAATAATACAGAAAGATGTTTACACTGCGGCTTTTCTGTGCTCGGCCGGGGTGAGGTTGAGGTGTCATGCGAAAGGTGTTTTGTGGAGACTAAAACTGAGCCAAAAAGAGCTAAACTATTGAACCTATAGATATGAACTGAACACAAACATCACATGCAATGAAAGAAAACCTCACATTCAGCTTGTTTGGATGTCAGATTATTTCAGGTGATCTTCAGTTGATTATTTTAATGAAAAGTTGTTGTTTTTTTCATCCAAAATACACAAAGTCAGAGATAGGAAGTATCATAGTTCAGTAGCTTTTTAATGCACTGTGCTGCTTTAGCAAATCTGCTTTTAAGGGATTATTTGGAAAGGCACGTTCATGTACATGGTTGTAAGCAGGATGCCATATTTGGTGTTTCCATGGTGACTGTGTAACAAAGTGTGACTGCCTTGAATACTTTTTGTATGTGCATTTACTGATTAGAAGTAGCATTCCTGTGGTAGTAGTCATGAGAAAAGTACACAGTTCAAGTAGAGTTCAGTTTTACTTTTTAATTTTGTGTGCAGAGTGTAATTTACTTTTATTTTGAGACAGTTAGCTCACCATAAGGATAACAGAAGTAGTTTGCATCCTAAATCAGTGCTGCAAAGCTGTATGTGTTTAAGTAATTTTATGGACATAAGTTGGAAGATTATTTTAAGGAATAGTTACATTTTTGTCTATACATTGTGAAGCTTTAATTAGCAGCAAGTTAGCCAAGCACACAACTTCTTATTTCTAGGTTTCTTTTAGTCATATTTGTATTTTTCTTCATCAAAATTTGCACTATTGATGGATTCTCTCTTCCTCTTCCTTTCTCGTCTTCCTCTCCGTCGTCTCCTCGCTGCAGATCGAGATCCACTGCGAGCACCAGAGGTTCCGGATATTCGTGGATGGACACCAGCTCTTTGACTTTTATCACAAAGTAAAATCTTTGGCCTCTATCGACACAGTACGGATACAAGGAGATCTACAGATCACCAAGCTCGGTTAACCCCCCCACCCATCTCTTTCCACTCTGCAAGTCGTGTGTGAAGCAAGGACTTGATCGCAGATGACCACACACACACATACACACACACATGCGCCTGTTACGTCATCATCCATAACCCATCATGCAACACTGCAGCAGCACAGCGACTGGAGATTAAAAAAAAAAAAGGCTCCAACAAGTTAGAATTTTCTGCTTCATTTCTTTCCCTTCTTTCTGTTGAACCAGGATCTGATATGATGATGATGAGGATTTGTGGATGAATGTGTTTGCTCCATTTTCAGGTAACTCTTCCTTGTAGCCCCAGTTTTGTCAGATCAGGGATCTCGCAGCTTATTTATAGCACATTCATTTTTTATATTGAATCCTTTAGGGATGCTGAGGTGGAGGCAGGTGTGGAATAATAACTCAGATGTTCTAGAAACCAGTTACTCAGGAAATAATATCTGGAGCTTAGCAGCTAATAGGAACTGTTGCTCATAGATTCTGACTATGGGTTTCTAAGTCTGAGCATATAAAGATCTAGAAAATGCATGTTGAATTTCATCTAAGAAAGTGAGAAATGTGCTGTAAAATTCTGCAGCTGGACCTGAGCAGTGTTTGGATATTCAATCTGAGCCGTTACTAATCCCCAAATGGCCACAAACATGATTTTAAAGAGAGAAAAGTGGCTAAAAGCAAAAAAAATTGCAGGTTTGTTTGTATTCATTCCAGCTGGAGGTGTAATTATTGTCGCAGTGATCTTCTCAAACTCAACTGATCACCATAAAGCGCAGTGTTACACCCTGTTTCCTCTGTGCTGATGCATCTCCAACTCCGCTGGCGCTCCCCCGCCATCCCTGGGGTTTATTTCAGTTGTCATGGTAACACACTGCAGCCTCACCGACCTAAATACCCAAAAAACGAGGATTATATCATGACGAGATGTAGCGTCCCATATTGTGCACTGCGTGTGTTGGTAGTTTGCACTTATATTAGTGATCACCAGGTCTCCTGTAGGAAGAAATCTCTGTGTTGGGAACAGGAAGTAGAGGTTTGACTCAAGAGATGGCTTCATGAATTAGTTTAAAATAAAAATAGGAATCGGTTTGTTTTCATGCAAACTATTACAATATGCAAGTTGTACTTTGATTTAAAACAAAACAAAAACTCATCAGTCCATATGTGTGCAAGTGTTGAACTACAATCCAAACCCTTCAGTCAGATTGGAAGCACGATGGGATCCTGGTGGTATTTTGAATGTATAGTGTTCATGTTTCTATAGTAGCATAGACGATAATAGTGACGCACAGAATCATCTTGTTTTATTTTGGCGGTACGGCTGTTGCTGTTATAGTTCATTATAAATGTTTCTTGAATCATTCCACATCAGCATCTGGTCTGTCCTGAGGCAGGTCGACACTATTTAAAGAAAAAAAGCATTTAAATCCTTGTTTGATGCAGCCAGCAGGTTTTTTCTAAGTCTTAATGATTAATGTCACGTCTGTCAAGGATCACGTGGTTTTGTCTTTAACGTCTTTTCCATTCACCGAGGCAGAGTTATGATAAATACACACTAATAGTAGAGGTTGTCTTCAAAGTTGAACTCACAAGTATTAATACATCTTCAGGTTTGCTCCGCTTCCAGTATCACTACGCTCCGTAAGCTTTAGACTAATGTAGAAATCACTAATGTAGATTTCAGGGTACTTCTTAGTGAAGGGTTTACAAAGAAATTAATTTACTGAAACCTTTTAGATCAGTTGTCAGGACTTAATGGGAACAATGTTTGGGTTCCCAGGCTTGTATTTAGTAATGATGGCAGTCCTGCAGGTACAAATGGAAATAAATCATTGAAACTAAAATTTTTCCAGTATTGACGCCTATGTTCACAGCCTTGGTGCTCTGAATTGGTTCCAGTTAATTGCCTGTAATTACAATTTATACAACTTTGAGAAATTATTTAACCATTATTACAAATTTGACAATGTCTAAACCTTGTACGAAGTTTTATAAAGTTGCTCTGATTTCTGCTGGTGCTTTCTGTATCACAGTAAAACTTGAAAAAGCTTTGACGAGCTTGTTAGATGATGGTTTGAGACGTAGAGAGACGATCTGCAGCGAAGAAAGAAATGAAGAGTAGTGGACAGTTACACAAAGCTGCACAGAAGTACCATTAGACAAGTTTACACTCAAGTATTCACACCCCGCCACCTCATCACCTCTTGCTGCTGTGAATTTGGAGTAAGCCATGATGTCTGTCTATCTGTGCAGAGCAGGTGCACTGACTTCACTTCACTCAGTAATTGATCATCAATGAATCTTCTTTTCTGAGTAAAACTTTGAGGAAACCTCTTTAACATCTCATTACCTGTGTGCAGCAACCTTTGTGTAGATGCATGCACTGAGTTCCTTTCTCATAGCAATAACATCGCTGCTCCGAGAAGCAGGACTGGAGCAGGACCTTTTTTTTTTTTTTTTTTTTTTTTTTGGCGTGCTTGGTCAGACAGGGTCTTCCAGAGCTCCTCGTTCCCTCTCGCAGGCCGGCGCTGGTTTATTTGGGACACAAACAGGATATGAGATTGGTATGCGAGGGTACTGAGAACTGCACTCGAGCCAGTGCGATGCGTCGTTGCTCCAGTATCACAACAGAAGTGTACAAATAATGTGTAATTGTGTTGACGGGGTGTGTTTGTTTTTTCGTTCCTTTTATTAACTGGTTTGTAACGCTACAGTTTCTTGTAATGACATGTTAATATAATCCATGTGAGACCGTGACTCAGCAGTATGTTTCAGTGATGTAGAAACAAGATGTGTGTTTTTAAAGTGGGGTCATGTTTTTTGGATGCTCAGCTTCGACAGGAGTTATGGGGGAGGGAGATGAACACATTCAAGACTTCCTGTATTAAAGGGCTCGAACCAGGAGGGTGCTGTGTGTGTGTGTGTGTGCGTGAGAGAGGGAGTGTGTGTGAGTGTGTGTGCTGGTTTCTGAGCTGGAAGTGCTCAACATGAACACAGCCATCAGCAAATTGTTTCCGGGACTGTTGTGGGTTTTCCAGCTGTGTGAGAGTGCAGTGTGTTTTCCCATTAGGTTTTTCTAAGCGTGATAAGCTGGTGTGGGGTACTCGTGAGCTATCTGCACTTTAAAAACAACCGCTTTAGTATTACAATTTACGGTACATGTGCTTGGAAAACCTGAATATAACGACAGCAGTTCCTGATCTCCTAATGATCCCATGTCTTTTGGAAAACAATCCTCGGAAATTATCGCTCTTTGCTATTATTATTTTCTTAATTGTTCTGCATCCCTTTAAAAGTATAACTGAAAAACTGAATGTCATTCTCTTCCTGATTGTAATCTGGTGATAAACACCGAGGTGGAAATACTCTAAATATTCATCCCAGTTGTTTAATATCTCACTCCTTAAGTTGTGGGTAAAATATTTGCACCCTTCCCAGCCTTTCAGTTTAAAACCAGGGGTGTTGGTTTATTTGGTCTGTATGTGTCCCTGCTCTTGGACTTTGGATGTACATATTTATGAACATGGTTCCAGGGCCTTCATTTGTTTTTTTTTTAACAACAAGCTAAGTTACAAACAGGCAGCATTTGGTTGTGCATGCAAAGCGAGTACCTGGCGATTTTGTAACAATGACAGATTTACCAGTGTATTGCCAGTTTTTGTTTCAGTCGAGCATGCTGTTTTATTTTTCTTTTCACCATCTATCCCACATATTTTCCTTTCGACCTGTTTTACTTTGATAGCTTAGTATGTATGGAAATTCTACTCTAGTGCTAACCTTTGATAACAAATTAAGGGATTTGAACGCTGCAGACATGAACATTAAGTAAGAAAACGGACTAAAAGGACCTAATTCAAACTGTTTACCCGTGACTTTTCAACAAGTAGACTTCCTAAAAAGTGCTAAATTGCTTTTGTGAGAGCGGCTTCATCATGTCCATTAATGAAGTGTCCTCTGAGTAGAAGTAGGCTGAACTGTTGCTAATGTATCGTGTGGTTGTACAATCATGTTATCATTTCTATTTATTACAGTGTAACCAGCAGCAGGGTTGTGTGTGGTGAGAACAAACCTACTGTAATTGCTAACATACTCATTTTTGCTGTTTATATGAAGGCATATTGAAAAGCTGAGACTTTTTTTATAATGATGAAAGTGTTTTTCTTTGGGCTCCTCGTATGTACAAAAATGGAAAAATGAAGAGTATTTGTTGAGTCCTAAATGCTTTTCTTTAACTGCAAAACAAGGTTAAACGTCGTTTTCACATCAGTGTTTTCAGGGATGTACCGAGTCTGAGGATCACCAGCGTGTTGGCTGTTTCAGACTTTGATCTTCTGAAGGTCTTTCATCGCACCGAGCATCGTGTCGGACGTTTGATCTGCTGTTTCTCAGTGGAGCAGATTTTCTGTTTGTCACAGAAACACTTGTACTTATGACGTGAAGTCACACTCCCGAAGTTATCACGGGTGACCCCTGAATCTTGTGAGAACGTGCACAGGGCCAGTGTTCAAATGAAGACGGTACACTCTACTATTGTGTGTGTTGGCTCCAATGGTTTTTTTCCTCCTTTATGCTTTTGTAAAAACAGCTACTTTGCAAAACAATAAACTTCTCATCTTGGAACTTTATTGTGCCTCCTGTGTCGGTCTGTAAATGCTCAGATGCTCAACACTGAATAACAAACAGAAAGAAGAAGCAGCCTTTGTTGTCATTGGCGCATGCAGCACAGCACAGTAAAACACACCCAATGAAATTTTTTGTACATTCAACCCCCTAAACAATTCACACACACATACACGTTTACACAGATAGGAGCCTTGTAAAATGCTTGGAGAGGCCACAGAGCGAAGGCGCCTGGTGATTCTACATCCGGAGGCAGCAGAGGTCTGGAGGTGGACCATGATCCTCCAGCTCCCAACCCAGGTCCAAACCCACTGAGCCACTGCTGCCCCAAATAAAACAGGCAGCTGAAAAACTAAGGTGTGACTTGATCATATTTTACTTTTAGAATTAACTAGATACAATAATCTCTAATGATAATTTGGTCGCATTTTCCTCTACAAAATGAAAATTCAGCAGGATTTTGCATTAACACACGATCCAGTTAAATCTTTTAATACAATTTTCTCCATGACATCTACTGTGTTTTTAAAATTCAGTATTTTACTGAAGCAAAATGAATGCTAATCCTCTGTAAAATACTCAAAAACAGTACAAATACTACTTCTCATGCTACTTATATGATACTTATGCTACTTATAATAATACTTTTATTCCTTATACATTTAAAGTAGCATGATTTTATTTGATATAATGAAATCAATATAATTCTTAAGCAAATAAACAAAAACAAGAGTCCATAGCCACAAAATATTAAAATGTGGTTTTATGGCTGTGTTTCTACACCTGGCCTGTAGGGGGCAGTGATATTCTTGACAATATAATCAGGAGGCAGGTTGCTGAGGATAAAGGTGATTGCTGTCTTGCAGGTTTTATGCTACTATGTTCACGTCTAGTAATCTCCAGTATTATATACTTCCTCCGATGGATCTTGAAATTAACACTGAAATTCCTCTTTCCCTGCAAGACGACAGACAACCCCCATAGAGAAGCAACACTGAAGGCACAGAAGCAATAAGTAACAATATATGAAATATAAAATAAGAATAATATATAGTATAAAACAACAACAAAGAAAACAATACATAACTAATGTGCCGAGGAAGGAGCTCCTGCATTATGGCCTCTAAGAAAAACATATATTGCTTATAATAACATAATAATAAACAAGTAGAAACTGAAAAATACAAATGGCAGAAAGGAATGAAACTGAAGAAAATACCAAATCTTGAGTGAATAAATAATCTTTCATGTTTAAGAGAATCAGCTTAAGTCTCAGAAGAAATGTTTCCTCCTCAGCAGGAGTGACGTCCCAACATGGAGGCTGAACAGAGCCAAGATCACTTACTCCAGCACATGAAAGAGAAAGAAATGAAGCTTGTGGCAACACAGGCGTCCTCCAACTGTGTGAAACAACTTCATAATGAAACAGAAGGACGTGCCATCTGTCAGGGCCTCTCATCAGACTGCTCTGCTGCTGCATGTGTAAATAAAGATAAAGAAGACTGGAATACCAGCTATGAAGCCTCCTGCCAGGCTGCTGTGTACTCTCCTGAGTACCTGAGCTCACAGGGACCAACCAATGACAGTGTTTGCAACATCTGTGGAAAGCTCATCTGATCATTTACAATCTCTCACTGAGATCACGTTCTGCCATATTTGCTTGGTTTTGAAATAAAGGCAGATGTCATAAGACAGATATAGCTGGGTAAAGAATTCCCATTAGTTTAATAGTTAATGTCATCTCTGCTGAGTTTCACAGTCTCCACAAAAGAAAGCAGAGATGACGCATAAGTCCTGATGAGAATGACAAGCCTACAAACCCATTGTGATTAAAAAACATCTGTCTTGTGGTAAACATGCATCTAATTAGGCAGTTAACAGTGAGTTGCAAAGAGAAAGGCAAATGTTTAGCCAATTACTCAGGAGTACACACTACAAAATGCTGGGTTTATTTAACCCAGTGAAATGGACTGTTTTTATCCAACATTTAATTGTTTTTTCCTCAATATTGTGTAGTTTTTATGCAGAAAATTTGGTTTTAATACTCAAATGTATTGTTTTTACCCAAAATTGTCTTGCTTTTATCCAACATTTTATAGTTTTTATTCAATAGTTTATTGTTTATTTGCACAATGTTGTTTTTATCCAACATTTTATTGATTTTACCCAACATCTTATTGTTTCTACTCAATGTTTTGTTGTTTTTATCCAGTATTTTATCTGCTGAATTTCCCCCTGGATTAATAAGTAAGTATCTATCTATCTATCTATCTATCTATCTATCTATCTATCTATCTATCTATCTATCTATCTATCTTTCTTTCTTTCTTACTGGGTTAAATTAACCTAGCATGTACTTAGTCCCATACTCATCCAGGTCTGGGTTAAAACAACACAGCATTTATTAGTGGGTAGTTAAAATAAATTTAGAAGTTGCCTAAAAATAACAGTTAGGTTCTCTCCTACAGAATACACAGAGTTACAGAGTTTTCAGTTTATTTTACAGATTTTCCCCATATTTTATATACATTACACACAAATATTGATAAACTACAGTCTGAATTTACGTGTCTGAGTTGTGTTGAAAAACACACAAAGTTAGAAATTTTAGTTATCTAAAGTTATAGTTTTCATCTCAAATCTCAAATTATTTTTTTACAGTGTAGGTAAAGAGATTTAGAAGTAGCCTACTATTAAGTGTTATTATCAGTATTGAAATAGATGACCTTGGCTTTGTATTATTTTGGATCAGCTACATTAAATATTTTTCTACGGTTTCTAGCTTGGGACTACTTTATCTGTAGGCGCGTGTAGACGGTGACGTCAAACCCGGAAGTACAGCATATTGGCGTGATTGTTTAGAGGAGCTCCAGAATGCTAATCTAGGGAGCTAACGTTAGCATGTACCTATAGTAATTACATTACTGATGCTAATTATGCGGCGGTGTGCGGTGACAACGTGCAAACACAAATCAAACGCCGGCACCATCCTGCCGTTTCACGGACTCCCGGAGAGGGAACCCGAGCGGCTCAAACTGAGGCCGTTAGCCCTGAAAATCGATGTAAACACTCCCCGCCGGGAGCTGAAGGAAGACACCGTGTGGGCCGGAGGACGACACCGTTAACGGACAGCGGAAGACCGACGCCATGCACCGCTCCGTGACGCCAGCGGCTAACGGTTTCTCGTGCGCACCTGCAACACAGGTGAGTGAATACATTACATTATGTAATGTATGCTTCTGTAAGATTGCTTACATGTCTTATCAGGAAGGAGTCTCTTGCTTCTGTAAGATTGCATTGAATAACACGTGAAAATGACTATTTACTACAAAATAATATAACTTCATGCTAATATCATATTGTGCTTTTTGAGGTGAAAAGGTGAATACGGGTTTTCTTTATCCTTGTAAAACTGATTTTACAGTATATTTTCAGATCAGAGATGGAAAACACTTAACATGAGGTGTTCACTTTGTCTGTTCTGTGCAGGATTCAGAGGACATCAAGAACAAGGATGAATTTCATTCCTCTAAAGGTCAGACACAGCATTGCTCTCTCTCTCTTTTTTTTAAAATGATTGTTGCGATGGGATTTTAGGAAAATACTGGAAACCTGGAATAATAATGGTTATAGATACACTGCCAGTCAAAAGTCCAGGTACACCCTATAACACAGGTGTCAAAGTCGTGCCATGGAGGGCCGAGACCCTGCAGGTTTTCTTTCCAACCATCTCTCCAGCAGCTGATCTCACTGATTAGCTGCTTCCCTCAAATTGAAGGAGGTGTTCATAAATAAAATCACCTGCTTTAATGACTGGCCTCCATG
>OOFC01014538.1:22229-39413 GCA_900323345.1 Pseudochromis fuscus
AAAACAATTCTGTGGCACACATGTTTTACAATTTCATCGTTTTTTATTTTTGCTTTCCAAAAGGTGTTCATGGGCACGAAGAAGCAGCCGGTGACTGTGCCTGCTTTTGCATCTGGCCTGGTGAGTCAACGTCAGGAAATGTGAAAAAAACTACTTACTTTGAGTAGAAAGAAGTCTTGTAATGTTGAACTTCACTAAAGTGAATGCAGCTCAGGTGATAACGACTTCCCCACTAAATAAACACGCTGGGATTTCCACTGTTGCCCTGTGTAGAATCTGTTTCCACTGAACCTGGCCTTTCTTTTTAATTCCCATCCTATTTTCTTCAGGGAATGCTTGAGCCCACCAAAGACTCTGTGCTTCCAGCTGTGTGTTCACCAGGACACACAGTGGTCACAGCACAAGCACTGGCAGGGCCCCGGGACAGACCGGACCCCTCAACACATTCAGTGCAGGTGAACTGCTGCATTTGATGAGACCAGAGTGATGCAGTCAAGTAATAAAGCTGAAAATACTATTTTAAATGTTGCTATATTTCTCTGTGTGTAGGAGGAGCTCCCCTCCAGCCAGCTGGGCTGGAGCCAACGTGGCCTTAGCAGCTCTCAGGACGGTACGTCCCCTCGCCGAACCCCTCACTTCTGGGGTCGGAAGTAGACTACCAGCCATCCCAAACATGGCTTCTGTTAATAAGCCAAAAACCTTTGAGAGTTTACTCTGGGCTCCTCCACTTCCTCCAGGGCATGTGCTGCTTCTTTGACTTCACGCTGTGTTTCCCCTCTGCTCACAGACTACAACCCAGTGTTCAGACATCATGTCGGTGAGATTCAAAGTAAGACAGATGTGCAACAAACAGAAAATACGCCAATCAGTAACAATTGTTTGAAAACCATCCCAGGGGAAACACTGAGCTGGCCTCCCTTTTCTCTCCTTCCCCTGCTCTGTGTCTTACTTTTACCAGCTGTCCCCTTTCACAATTTATCTCAGTATTTATCTGACCCAGTTGTAATAAGGGGGAAAGTTCATGTTGAAATGGCAACACCCAACTAACAACATGTGCATACTACTGTTATCGTGCTGCTTGGTGATCCTGAAGTTTGTTTTAACTACATTTCAAGAAATCCGAGGGTATTGTTACATTAATGTCGTATTTGCAACACACCAAACACAGGACCTTGTTGATCCCACCAAATACAAATCAGTCAACTCATAAACCATGGCCAAAGGGACCCAGTTTTTTTTGTTTTTTTTTTTTACTTTATTTGCCTCTAAAGTATCTGCACTTTTTGATAGGAACCATTTATGTGTTCACATTTGCTTGTAAAGTGAAGGTGCACTCCATTACACAGTATTTGGCATATTTGGTAAAGTAAATAACACTTCAAGCTTTGCTCAGGAAAGTTTTATTAATTTAATTTGATGAGAATCAGAGTGAGTACAGCAGTATTTTCGGCACTGTTTGCATGGATTCAGGATAAATATTTGTATTTATACCTAAATCTAAAAATGTTAAATGTGTGATTGCTATAATTCTGAATCAAAACAAAGGAAAGACCAGGGGGGAAACACATATAGGGCACAAATCAGCATGTTTGTAGTGTCCCTGTGTCTTTTTTGTTGTAGATCTTAGTTTGAAGATAGTTTATTGTCACAAGAAATGCAGATGACGCCTATTTCAAAAAAATAATGAATGAATGAAATATTAGAAGGAGCCAGGATCTGAGTTGGTTTGCAGTGATAGAAAACAAACAAATGTTAGTAATTTTGCTATTGCATGTGTTTGAAGAAGTTAAGGCTAAAGAATATGAATTATCATTATCTAAAAGAAAGAAGAAAAGAAAATTTTAGCTTAATGTAAATTGAATGACCAGAATCTTAAAAAAAACCCACCGTTGTAGCATGAAAGATTGTTATCGATGGCACTAAAAGATGAATACACATGTATATTTCTATAGATGGAGGTACTTTCCAAAGTTAAAGTTATTTACTGAGTTTTGATATATCGTCATCAACAAAGCAAAATAAAAAATATTTACCAGACAATAAAAGTGTTGTAATAATAAAGACCACACAGCAGGGGGCAGTGTTTTCACTGGAGGAGGTGCAGAAAAAAGGTCAAAACTCAAACCAGCCACTAACACAAACTTTATTTAATTAAAACTTAATGTTTATAGTCTGTTATATTTCTTTATTTAATTCATTTTTTCAGTTTTTGTTCGTTAGAAAATCTCTTTGATTTCATCTGTTATTGTCATAATAGAAAGTAATTATTTCTCCGAGTGACTCCATGATGTCTGCTGTCACTTTCTGCTACTTGTAATGTTTCTGTTTGATTCCAAAGCATTTCATTTTGAGAAAATAGCTGATCCAGCTGAAATCCACATTGTTCAGTATTTCATTACCAATCAGAGGTGTTTCTATGCGTTTCTGTAAATTACAGATTCAGTCTCTCTCAGAATGAGTTGTGCCTTTTTGCCAGCAATCATTTTCTAAAAAGTGCTTAACTCTTCTTCTTTGTGTTGTTTTGGGGTTTTTTCAAACGATGAAACAATCTCTGGACCTATAGTTTGTTGACAGAAATCTTTATTATTATTATTATTATTATTATTATTATTATTCAGATTAATTGTAGAATTAATGCACTGAAATAAAGACTTGTGGGAAATCCTTGTAAATACTGAAATAAATCAGTTGATCTTTCCTGCTTGGTTTGGCTTCTCTCCCTCAGATTTCCGCTTCTGCTGTGTCACTTTGCTCTGTGGTTGAATGCAAAGTGAGAATATTCAAACAGCTCGCTTGTATTTTCTGTTTTGTTGTTTTTTTGTTTGTATTGACAAAAGAAAGGATATAAAACTGTTATATAACGGTAGGCACTGCTTTGTCCACCTGTTTAAAGGTAAGGTTATTTCCCACAATGCTGCATAACCTCACCTGATTTCTTCTTCTTTGTCAGCTGTTTCACAATAAAAGCCCTGTTCAGAAATAAAGGGCTTATGTGAAATGAACCGCGAGTGAGTGTTAACTTTAAAACACTTACAGGAAGTGTTGAGTTTGTATTTGCAAATTTATCAAACATAAGAAACGTGAATAAAAGACCTGCCTCTAATACAACCATGCAACCATTAATTAGAGGCTGATTATCTTCTATGGATTAGGTAAATACATACCTAAACATATATTTTCAGAAATCCAGCAATTTGTGTTTGTTTTATAGAATTAGAGATTTATTTAAGTGCAGGATGTGGAAATATTAACAACACAAGGAATCAAATCTACCAGCCTCAAATAGAGACCTGTTACATGGTATTGGGTCATTGAGTTCATTTATACGCCCTAATCTGAAAAATTCTGGTGTTATTTTGGATCAGGCCATGACTCTTGACAAACATGATAAACTGTTAACTCAGTCTTGTTTTTTCCACCTCACAAACTTTTCACCATTCTCAATAAATCTTCCATTCACCGGTTACAACTAATACAGAACGCTGCAGCCAGGCTTTGAACTCGGTCCACGATGTTCAATCACATCACCCCTATATTTGCCTATTTGCACTGGCTCCCAGTCCACTTCAGGAACCGGCCTATCCAATCACGGAGAAAATCCAGCAAACTAAAACATCATACTGAGGATGCTTGGTTATTTTCTTACCATTTGAAAAGTGTTGGTTTGTCTAATTTATAAGTGAGAGGTCTATGAATGTGACTATGAAAAGAAGTTTGCTGGATGGAGATACTGATCCTCCTTTCTAAGAACATCAGCCCCCCTCCTCAATCCCTCCTCACCCCCATGCACTCTCTCCCCTTGCCAGCACAGGCTGCTCTGCTCTCAACCTGGATTATTTTGGTCCTGAGGAGGAGAGTAAATCCAGCAGCAGCAGCAGCAGCATCCGAAGCAACAGTCCTCCTCCAGGTCAGCGTGTTAGCTGTGCACTGTTCAGTAGGTTTACCATGATGATACTGCTGCCAAGAAATGTTGTATTTAGCTAATACAGCTCATGCTGTTTGTTATACATGTGAAGGAGTTGACCGTGAGCTGTATGAATTGACCATCAGCAAACTGGAAACCAGCACTAACATCAGCAGCCACCTAGAGGACACTTTAAACCGTCTGATGTCCACTGCAGAGAAGACCAGCATTCCCGTCAGGTCAGCTGCCTCTGTGTGCTCAATTCACTTTTATTTTAGTTTTACAGTAATAATGCATACACCAGCATCTCCTACTGTGTTAATAATTGAGCGTCTTGGTTCCATCAGGAAAGCTGTGCAGGAGGAGGAGCTGAGTGCTGAGGCGAGCGGTGTGATTGCTGGACTTCCTGACCTGTCCTTCATGCACGCCAAGGTCCTCATGTTCCCAAGCGTCCTCGCACCCGAAGCACAATAATGTATCATCTCCACAGACATGTACACATAAGACTTAGTATTCTACCATTTATTACACACGCAATTTCCATTACTGCTGCCTTGGATCTCATATTTTACAAAGGTTTGCATAATAAATCAGCACAGTAAGTTAGACACGTGTTGATAGCATCAGTCTTTCCACCACAAACCTGGGCCATTTGAATATGTATGATGATTATAAAGAGTGATTGAACAGGCTGTATGAAAACAAGAGGCTGATCTTTAGTGAAAATACTCCACCTGGTGGCTATACTCTGCCTTTATCTTAAAATCTATAAAACAGAATATCCTCATTTAATTTTAAAGTTCAGTAATTTGCAAACTATACAGGGGCAGATGTACATCTACATTACTGTGTGTTGAAGTATTACTCTCCATGAAATGCAGTGTTGTGGTTTAGTTTAAACTACACCCCTCTTACACATTAGTTGTCACTGTTACTTATGTATGTATTTATTTATTTTTATTATAAAACATGTCACATTTTTTGGGTGTGATCTTAATATTGTCACAATGTATTTATTGAGTGGTTTGATGAGGTCTAAACATGTAAAGTGGCCTTCATGAGGATGTGAATGTAACAAAAGGAATTTTATATAACTGAATTCTCTTTTTATATCAAATTGTATCAAAGCCTTTACTTTTTAATTCTCTTTTTAATTCTTTTAATGTGATTTTCTTTTGTTTTTTCTTTATTTTTCTTCTGTTTCAAATGTTTGAAAGAAAGAAAAGCTATTATTCCTACACCCTGGTAACAGTATAAGGCATTATGACCTATTTTAATATTAGACTGACATATTTCTCTATTTACATGAATGCAGAAATACATTTTTTATCTTATTGGTGGAGATAATCAGACCTTTTTCAGTTTCCTACTCACTATCTTGCCTATATTAGGCCTCATTCAGTTATTTTTCAGTCTAACAATGACATAATTTGACATGTGCGCATGTTTTGAAGGTCTTAGGAAACCCATGCCATTGACAGAAAGATTTAGCATTATGTTTATTATATAATGAAATGAAGTATTACACTGTTTAAGTTCAATCAATTCTAATAAAGAATGAGTTTGTATTTCACATGTTAACTGCACTAAAACTATGCAAAAAGAAAGAAGAAAAGAAAGAAAATACTATCCTGATGAAAACTGAATTATCATAATCTAAAAAACACCACCATTGTAGCATGAAAGATTGTTATTGATGGAGCTAAAGGACATGATTAAATAAATTTTTATTTTCTCTATGTTGCCATGATAACGAGTTAATTCCAGTGGTTTTCTTGAGACCTTGAGTTACTTTTAAATAAAAGAATTTCTTAAGATTATAGGATAATTTATTTTATTCAAAAAGAGGCGTTTTAGGGGCGTGGTTAGCTGTATTGACAGGCCTGGTCTCCAGTGACAACAATGCTTAAGTAAAGACTCATACACATTGGCCGGTGATCTTGGGTTTAAGGGTTAAACCCGCCTCCTGACTCCTCCTTCATGTCCACATATGGTCAACCTCTGGCTCCAAACAACCAACATGGAAACGTTCAAATGTCGATCGCCTGGCATCTAAACGGGAGTCCACAAACCAATGGATAACATCACACTTGCTGTGTCCATTTGTCAGTCTACTAGGAAACCACTGAAATTAACTCGTTACCACGGCAAAAACAGAAAAAATAATAATGTATTCAATCATGTCCTTTTAGGGCTTCCGTACAAAATCCACCGGGATCTCACATATTTTTGTTTCTAGGAGTCAAGTTAGTTCGTAGATTTGTTGTGACTGTTAAAAGTAGTATTTTCTGTGAGGACTGTGAAGCCTCTTGAAGGGAGTGACCGTCATTTAGCGGCTCGGTGACACTCCTGGAGGGAGGGACCGTCGTTCAGCGGCTCGGTGACTCTCTGGGTGAGCGCCCTCCCCTCCTCCTCTCGGCCGGGTTGGTGTGTCTTCCTTCCTGCTTGCCGAAGAAAGTTGAGGGAGGTTCAGCGGTAACTGGCCTTTTTACACAATGGACAGCCAGGGAAGGAAAGTGGTGGTCTGTGACAATGGGACCGGGGTGAGTTTACCGCTTCGTCTCGGTGTGTTCTCCGGCCGCGGCTCTGTACGCGCGGAGCCGTTAATGTCGAAGGGTTTGCTGAATCAGGAAGTGGAGCTGTCAGCTAGCTAGCTTGCGAGCTCCAACTGGGTGTGTAGCTAGCTGGCGAGCTAGTTAGCCTGTTAGCTTGCTAATTTTCATTCATCCACACCCGACGAAGAAACAGCGCGCAGAGTGGGCGCAAACGTCAGGATAAAAGCTGAATTTACAGCTCTGGCTGTAACTGTTACGCGTGTGTTTACACACAAATGAAGGCGGATGAGTGACTTCTCATTTGCAACCAACGGTAACTAAGCTACGGCTGCTAGCTTGTGTGCCACTGTACAGTTAGCATGTAACAGCTGGCTGGCTGTCTGGGTTCTGCTGTCTGGAAGCTGCGTCAGTCATTTCAGCGGTTTGAACAGAAAACCACACGGAATTTGCGCATTCATTAATTCTGTTGTACAATTGTTTTTCCTAACGAAGGACACGGGGAGCTGGATTTTTTTCCTACTAACATCCAACGTCAACTAGGTGTAACGTTAGCTAGGCCGTGCCAGGTGAATAGAGGAACCACCTTTATGATACCTCCATTCATCAGCTAGCATCATGTTCGCCTGTAAAAAAAAATAAGCTAGTGAAAGATCAATAAATGCTTTGGCCTTGGAAAGATCACATGAAATGTTGTTTTTTTTTGTTACACTAACGTATTTGATTTTTCTACACATATGTTCTGGTTAAACTGGTGCTTATTGTGGGTGGGTAAACATTTTAAGAAGTTGTACATGTGCAATAAGGATTCCACCCAAATTAGGAAATATCTACCAGCCTACACCACTCATCACATATCATGGTGGTCCTTGTTTGTCACTGCCCAGCTGCTAGATTTAATTGCCCAGTAGAATGATGTATCAGGGGATTTCCTTGCAGCTTTAATCTCTTGATAAAATAAGCAGGTTCCATCTTATGATATGTACTTTGCAGATATTTGTCTATGCAAGAACTGCTCATTGGACACTCAGGTAACACTGTCTCTTACAGTACTGTCAGGACTTCCTTATCGCAACCTTGTCAGCAGCCAAAGAGGATGTTAGCTCAGCACGTTACTGACTAAGGAGGCCTTTTTCAGATGTGACTTTTTCAGCAGCTAGAAAAAAAACCCTGCCCTGTGTCAAGGTTGAATTGAGAAGTCAAGAGGAAGTGAGAAGAACCACAGCCGTATATGTCACCGACACACTTTCCGAGCCCTGGTGCATACTGTTTCAAATCATAGTCCACTGTAAAATCTTTTTTTGTACTTGTGTATCTGCAACAACTTGCAAAATGACATTTAAAACTGGTTGGGATTGTTTGATTTATTAGTAAATTTAACAATCTTCCATTTAAATTCACCCTACAAGGTGAACTGGTGTGACAACATAATCAATCAAGCAGCAGAGGATCAGAATTGGGTTAAATGCTTTATAAACTGTGTGCTTCAATTCAAAGATTAAAATTAAATTCACAGATACTGGTAGTTTGGATAAAATCATGTTCTTTTGTTTTTACATTGTTTGACGTTGGGATGCAATTAGAGGAAGAAAATATGACATTTGAGGACATCTGAGGACATCTTTTCCTACTAGTCAGTGTTGCTGTTCAGTTTAGTGACAATGAACAGCAAATGCCTCATCCTGCTTGTCCTGTATCATCACACAGTGTTAATAATTGTCTTTGTTGTTAAAAGATTGTGTCCTAAAGTTAATATGAAGGTATAAAATGAAAAATTATTTGATATTTAACTTCATGATTAGGCCTCATAACATTTCATTTATCGGTATTAACACTATCATTAGAATGTAAAGTAACTTTGAGGTACCACATTACTTATTAACACAAAAAATGTGTTTTATTTGAATTTAGGATTTACATTGAGAAAGAATGTATTTTTCAGTTCTGGTAAAAAAAAATAACCATTGGTCCACTTTTTCTTTTTAATTGCTGTTATTGTTTGTGAGCAGTGTGCAGAATGCAAATGTTTAGGCACTGACCACAGATGTTCTTGCACATTCAGATGAACATGCTGTTTTTATTTCAATCTAAAGACTAATTAAGTTTACTGATAGTGATCTTGTTTTGCTGTGCTGGACACGTACTCTCAACAGCACTTAAATGTATTTCCTAGTAACTTCTTTTGATCTGATGTTTTGTTTTTGTCTTGTTTTTTTGTAGTTTGTCAAGTGTGGCTATGCAGGCTCCAACTTCCCAGAGCACATCTTCCCTGCGCTTGTTGGGAGGCCCATCATTCGCTCAACAGCCAAAGTGGGAAACATTGAGATCAAGGTAAGAAAAAGTCCTCCCGGTGTTCTTGAAATGATGGTTTCAAAGGTGTGAATCTGATCAGGAAACAATGACATGAAAAATCTACATAGAAAATAAAGCTCTGTCATATTTTTGTAACCAGCTCTGATAAGCATGAGGAACCCAATCAGTTCAAATTCTGCCTGATTAATAATACAATGTTTTTTGTCTCCACTCCATTCTAGCACATATAAAAAGTAAAAAGGTTCTATAAAGTGGTTTGTTAGGCAGCAGAGGTCGAAATGTCTGACAATTTCACATTATTTTAGCTTGGAGCGTTTCTCTACCTCTCTCCTGTCCTTTCAGGTTCTTTTGTTTGTTCATTTTTTTGTATCTGCCTCCCTCTTCCTCCATGTTTTGTTCCCCCTCGGTGAAGTAGAATGCCCAGAAGATGGTAAGTTCAGGTTGGTGTGTGCCTCCTGTTCTTGCCTGCTGCAGAGAGTTGTGTCATGTTACGACCTCAACCGAAATTTAAGCTCTCTTTCTCTGTTTTGATATTTCTTTCTTCACTTCATTTGGTTTTCTTCATGTTTTTTGTACTCACTCTGATTCCTTTCTTCTACATCCCAACAAGTTTGCTGATTTTTGTTTTTAATACATATTTTTTTGGTGTTGAGTTTGAGTGTTGTCGGCCAAATGAGCGGCAGGGAGTAAGATAGATAAACAGCACCTTGCGTTAATGCACTGCGTTCTCCAGGCTGAAAGTGTTAGCTGGAATAACTGCGATGAATCACGGGCCAGCTGTTATCGATGGAGAGCTAAAAGAGATTTTGGACTGGATCCATTTTCAGAGCCTCTGATCTCCCGGTACATCCTGACAGCTACACTTCCCCCAATTCTGCTGCAGTTTTCCGCTGAAAAGATCTTAAAACGTCAGCTGCAGCTGGAACGCCTGTTGCCAAATGACACATTTTCTGCATCTGTGTGCATTACAGGTCTATTTAGCTTGCCGTTATGGGACAGTGAACCAACTTTGTTTAAGTAATGTCCAGTTAAGGACAATTTTGTTGCTAATCTGCAAGTGTTTCACTTTTTATATAAGTGCAGAGGAAGGGTCCAAACTCGAGGATGCATGGCAGACAGCTGCGAGTTGGAGACGGAAGCACATCTGTTTTTCTGTTTTTCTTTTTGCCCTTTTTTTAAAAAAAAGTTTATTAAGACCACATGGAGACGATGCCTGTGACTGGTACTTTGTTAATGCCAAAGCGCACAGGATGAACCCATAAAATGGCTGCCTTCAGTGGGCTTTTGATGTCTCCAAGTGGAACGTGAGATGCTTGACTGTGTGGCTAACACTGAGCTCTAACCCAGCAGTTGTTTACATTGCCAGGCTGCCTTGCATGCAGATAGTTGAATGGGGCTAAAACAAGTGGATTACTGTAGCTAGAGGGAAGTGTTTCCAGGTGTACATGCATGGAGAAACGATGCCTTGTTATGCATGCTGGGTAACTGAGTTTTAAACCGAGGACCATGAGTGCATCTGTTGCCACCTGACAGATGGCTTGTCCGTCTTGAGGCAAGTAAAGATGGCCAATCAGTTTTTCTGATTTTAGTTGACAAAGAGACAAAGTTAAATGATTTTTATACCACACGCCAATAATTGATGCTCATCCTTACTCCGATTGATGCTGAATAGTCAAACTAAGCTTCACAGAATGGAAAGCTGCACTGCCCTGCTTCTAAATCTGTATCTGTGCTGACCTTTGACTCCTTTTCTCCAGGACTTGATGGTGGGTGATGAGGCCAGCGAGCTGCGCTCCATGCTGGAGGTCAACTACCCCATGGAGAACGGCATCGTCAGGAACTGGGACGACATGAAGCACCTGTGGGACTACACCTTTGGCCCGGAGAAGCTCAACATCGACTCCCGCAACTGCAAGATCCTGCTGACCGAGCCCCCCATGAATCCCACCAAGAACCGTGAGAAAATCATCGAGGTACAGTTAAGATTTGTCTGTTTCCATGCAGCTTAAGGATGTTTTTTTGTTGTTGGAGGCAGCATCTAACAGCCATTTGGGGAAATGTATTTGTAAACCAAAGCAGAAATGTCACTGTGGTTAATCATCTGTGACAGTTTCATTACGTACGCTACTTCTGCAAAGAATTTTATTTGTGTGCTGCCCACTGTACTTGTATGTATTTGTACTTCTCACTAAACAAACACTTGTATTTCCTGATCTCTGCTACAGGTGATGTTTGAGACCTACCAGTTTGCAGGAGTCTACATTGCTATTCAGGCTGTGCTGACACTGTATGCCCAAGGTACAATGACTCACATGCATGTTCATCCCTGCTTGTGCTGCAAGTTCAGGCTAAAGAGACATATAATTTATTTTATTCAATAGTTTTACTCCAGTTGCACAATCATAGGTATTGTAATTGATCACTTAGGAGAGGTTTTCATTAGTCTTTTTTTACTATTTCAGCTCTCACCCAACTCCTCCTTTCAGGCTTGTAGCTCAGAAGTAAAGACAACTGTTCACTGGGGTTGTGGAAATAATCTGTTGTATACTTAACGACCAAAGGTTTTGTCAAAGATTTGTTTTACAAGAATATAGAGATAGCAAATGTGTTATACAAGGTCTGGATGATCACATAAGCATCACTTTACACAGCTTGCACTTACAGACAGGCCTGCATGAGGTCTGTGCTTTCCTCCATTTTGCCTCTTCTAGTCTTTATTACTGTCCATTGAGCTGTTACTGGCATTTAGCTGTTGCATTAGATGTGTTTCTTTTCCAGGTTTTTGTGTGTTAACTCAGGGAGGATATCAAAGGATATCAGTCTGTAGCCCACAGAAAGAAAACTCTTGCACACAAACACAACTGGGCTTGTGAGAGTTGTTGATTGGTAACTGTAATAATGTGTAATGTGTGTGTGTTTTCAGGTCTTCTCACTGGCGTGGTGGTGGACTCTGGTGATGGTGTGACACACATTTGTCCAGTATACGAGGGCTTCAGCCTGCCCCACCTGACGAGACGCCTGGACATCGCAGGCAGGGACATCACCCGCTACCTCATCAAGGTATCAGGCTCAGAACAGTCAGAACAGTCTGAGTGTGAGACTGAGATTTTGAAAGAGTGAAGAACAAAATCACTTTGGCTTTGGCACCATCACTCTTCTCCAAATATGCAGTTTGCATTAAGAGAGCTGGCGATGCCTGTAGACTGCTGAAAGATAAATCACTGAGTCATTGTAAATTTCAGTTTTGCTGAATTGTTTCCTTATTACATTATTTAGAGTGGTTTTGTTAACAGAATAGACTCATATCTTGGGCACCGCTGAGTGAGACTGGGAGACAGACTCAGCTCCCAGTTTAAACAATTTTTGATCATTTCAGTCCTTGCAGGTCTCAATTCCAATACGAAAGTGTGAAAACCTATGTTGGATTTCAGTCTGTTTTTGAGCCTTGTTGCACTTTTAAATGGGGCAAAGAGCATCATCATCTTTATAAATAACATAATCTGATTTAAGGGAGCATAACCTATTTTATTATATCAGTGAAATAACTCAAATTAATCATGTTTCCTGACTTTACTCACCTCTGTTCTGCCTTCTTCTTCCGCTTCCTCGTCCTCTTTCTTTGGGTACAGTTGTTGCTGCTGAGGGGTTACGCCTTCAACCACTCTGCAGACTTTGAGACAGTGCGCATGATGAAGGAGAAGCTCTGCTACGTGGGCTACAACATCGAGCAGGAGCAGAAGCTGGCGCTGGAGACCACCGTTCTGGTGGAATCGTACACGGTAAACACTCACAAGTTTAGTTTTTACACAACAACCACCGATAGAAGCACTTACGTTGATACATGCCGTTACATTTATCTGAGAGAGTACAAGTCACAGCTGGTTGGGACAGTCACTCTCTGAAAGCGTACACACAGTTTAGGGTGTGTGTCTCTTGACAGAGCGGTTCAACTGCTGCTGAGATCATTACGTAACCTGGTGTTTGGAGTCATTATGTCACCAGGTGTTTAAACCTTTAAAATGAGCTGCTGCCCTCACATGGGCATCGTGGGCATTATTCACGGTTTTCATCAAACAGGAAAAAAATGAATTTATTTAAAAGGAGAAACATGATGAACGACTATAGCGTTTAAAGTAGGATCTAAAGAGAATTGTCATTTTTGGGATACAAATGTGCAATTTGTCAGACACATTAAGCATCTGTTTTTTAACTTGGGCATTTTTACAAGTCAACATATTTCCAGCCATCAAGGGATTTTGGTTTTTGTTTTGTTTTTTTGTTTTTTTTTTCATGCACAGGGAATTCTTTCAGTGCCCACCACATGTGCTCAGGTTTCATATTTCAGCTTAAAATAGCATCATTGTAGGAAGAATCCCTCTCAAAGGATTTGTTATTCAAAAAGTGGCAGTATTTTGAAGTAATCCAAACTAATGGGGTAACTAAATCTGTTTTCAGCACCGAGTTAAGTAGACTTCCACATGCCCGTCGTTGGCTCGGAGGGCTCCTTCAGGACGGGGCAGTGCTGCTGACTAACTGTTTTCTCTGGGACTCAAACATATGGGGGTGCAGTGCTCCTCCGCCACGCTTGCTTTTCTTTCCGAGGTCCTTTTTTCCCTGCAGAGGGAACCACAGAATCTAAACGTCGGCCCTGAAGTCTGTGTTACTGCACGCCTTACCGAGCACATGTTGTGTCTCTGAGCTCACTGTGACCATGTGTGTTTGGGTTAGTGTAGACGACTGTACGTGTGTGAGTGTAGGTGTATAGGTGCGTGAACATGTATGTGTAAGAGTGGTTTTGTGTGCATGTGTGTGCCGAAACAAGGAGGGCAATGTAACTGTGGCCGAAGGGCCCTGAACTGTGCGTTACATCATTTCCTGTGCAGCCACTTTGCGGCGGTGGCTGGGCTCCACTTCCTCCCACTGCCCTCGGCTGAATGAAGCCTTTTTATAGTCACACACATTCACTCCACTCAGTGTGGAGCCCACACTCTCTGTGACTTAACTTGCTCTCCACAGTATCATCAGACTGGGACTGTTTTCTTTTCCAGCGAGAGTAAACAGATTTGTGTGTGTGTGTGTGTGTATTAAGACATGGTTCACATGCATCCTGGAAAACCTGGAATTTTTTACACCTATTTTCCAGTTTAGGAAAACTTCTGGAAATTTAGAGAAACAGGTGAAATCTTCTGAAAACTTCTGAGTTCTCATGGAAAATAATTTTTTCATCTGTTGCATCTGCATTAAAAGTTAAGATTTAACACTTTGGCACATGGCGGATCATTATTTTCTCATTTAGTGCTCACATTGGTTGAGGGACCAACGGTAACTGAACAAAGACCCTGTTTACACTTAGTTTTAAAATGTATCTTTGTTTACGCTTGTATTTAACATGTCTCCAAAACGTCCTGCTGACCTCTTGTGTTCGGATGTTACTAAGGCAACGTCCGAGCCCACGCACAGTTTTCACATCATTTACCAGGAGAGCGCCAGATTTTGTAAACAGTTAGGAAAGTTACCTAAAAGTAAGGATGATGCAACATGATTCACGAACAATTGTACATGTTCACACTGTTTCAGGTGAAGATACAAAGATGCATTGATGCCGTATTTTCTGTTACATCGAATTGGGGACACATCAGAGCACATTGGAGTTCACACTACTAAAGATATGTGGTCAAATTTGTCCGATCACCCAAGATGTATCTTAAAACCAACAGTCAGACCTCTGAGGTGTGAACCATCTGTTGCAGAACACCTGAAATCTTCTTGTTTAAGTTATTTTCTTTATCACTCTGTTTTGTCTGCTGCATCAATCAGAGACTTAAACATTTCTCACAGTCCTGCTTGTTTTAAAGACAGTTTCCACATGAATCAGTGTGTAGTCTACCAGCCTTATGTCACACAAAATGTCCTGGAAAATACGTGGGAAACCTGTGAGAGGCTCAAACCTCCCGTCTGTATCACTCTTGACTCCTACCATCAGGATTTACACCCTTGAGCACACTTGTACATTAAATCCTACCTCCTCAGTGGTGTCATACTTTCTCCCCCCCTCTTCCCCCCTTGTCTCTTTTCATCTCATTCCACCCACACATCTCCAGCTGCCAGATGGTCGTGTGATCAAGGTGGGAGGAGAGCGGTTTGAGGCCCCCGAGGCTCTGTTCCAGCCCCACCTCATCAACGTGGAGGGCGTCGGAGTGGCCGAGCTCCTCTTCAACACCATCCAAGCAGCCGACATAGACACCAGGTGAGGCCGGCGGAGGTTATTGATAAAGATAGACGGAAGCATCGATAAGTACTTTCCCCGAGAGTGACTCAGTGTTTCCGCTCATCACGCCGCATCAACAAGTTGCAGCACAAACTGAGACATTTTGGTGTGAGATAGACACATGAGCCCTCACCAAAGCAGCAGAAGGTTTTAGACGTCAAACTAAATATTTTGCGCGCTCCACAGTTCTGTATGGAAAGCTTGAAATGTGAACTGTGGAATGTAGAAGAGTGGAAAAAGCAAGAAAAAATGTATGCTTGGAAACCCGACACGTCACTGCTAATCTCTTCTATTTTTAGTCGAATTATGTATTTTGTCACTTTGAGGCACAGAGGAACTTGAATCTGTCCATTTTTAAATTTTAAATACTAAAATGTGGCAGTTTGGAAGGAAATTAGCAACATCATTTGTCTGCCTGTCGCTCAGTGTCTTCCTCCTCTCACCATTTCAGGCCTGAGTTCTACAAACACATCGTGCTGTCAGGAGGATCCACCATGTATCCAGGTCTGCCGTCTCGACTGGAGAGAGAACTCAAGCAGCTGTACCTGGAGCGTGTGCTCAAAGGAGACGTGGACAAGCTCTCGGTGAGAAAACCAACCCTTTAACGCCTCTTCTGTAGCGGACTATGATGTGACAGGCATCAGGGACTCGGGGCTCAGATGTGGTTTGCAGTATGACTATGACTTTGAAAAACTGGGCCATTAATTTCAACCCAAATTAGAACTTGTTTGCTCTGCAGCCAGTGTGATCTAAAAAAAAAAATGTGTGTGTGGGGGTTGCTGTTGTTATAAGAAGCCGCTGAACTTACTGGCACATTCAGATGAACCGAGGTCTGGCTCCGCTGCAGTCGGCCTCTCAGTTGAATTAATATTTCCAGCTGATTCTCGGGGTTTGTTTAGGTTTGCCTGGGCGGGGTTTCCCAAATGTGAGTGAGCAGTGAAGTGCCAGAAAAGGGGCACAGCTACCACAGAGGGAACGAGTAAGTTTAGCCAGTAAAAGAAATTCAAACCTCTGTTTCGAGCACATGTGTGAGGTTTAGAAATGAGACTTTGTGATGTGTCACTGGGGTGCAGTTCACACAACCTACCACCAGGTAGTGCCAGAGACCCACACACGTTCTTTGATTTTTAAATTCAGCACTTTAATAACAACATATGTGGACGTTCACTTCATCAGTGATAAATATTTGTTTTGGAAAAATATCACCAAGTTACATTTTTCAAGTCGGTATCCCAAAGACACGGAGGATTTTTTATTTTTTTACAGAGATATTTTGTAAACAAAGCTCTGTAGATGACTCATACATTTAATAGCAAGTCATTATGTGCTTTACTCTGCTGCCCACAACTGCAGCCGGCCTCAAATTGTTTATCTCATGTTTGGAATGGAAGTCTTTATATGCAGAGTCAGTGTGTGTTTTTATATCCACTGATATCTTTGAGGAAATGTAACCCCCGTGTGTGCAGGGCCCCAAACACAGAGTGGAAGCATCGACATCAAACCTCTTCAGATGATTCTCGTTACATCTTCAGCTGTTTGTTTGTTTGACGTGTAGTCACGTGAACAACAATCAGAAGCTGCATCCTTGGACCGATTTGGTGAAAATATGAGTGTTTAGACAAACTGGGCCTTCAGATGACACACAGTGGTTTGTACTGATGCTTTTTTCCATCTGACCACAGTTGTCATGAAGCTTCTTTAAAGTTGCACTGATCAATGTTTTTAGAGTAATGATGGAACAGGTGATTGATATGAAAGGTTAATATCGCCAGACTGTAGACTGTATAGATGAACCAACTGGGAACCAACCATTGAGTCTCACAAGTGCAAAAAGTGCAATAGCACCAATGGCCACTACATAAAACTCCAACTGACTTTAATTCAAATTCACCATTTTCAACCATGAAACACTCAAAATACCATAAACCTAGTAAAAATGTGACTCCAGTCTCAAAACCATTTGGAGGTGAACTGTGGTTCAAGGGATAGACACACCTCCTCACGCCTTCCTTCATACCCAAATATGGTCACTTCTGAGTCAACACGGCGACGTTAAAAAGCTAAACTCTTGGCTTCAGAGTGTGAGTCCACAAACCAACGAGTGACATCAGTGGATTATTTGTACGTTCATTGTTTGGGTTCAGTGT
>OOFC01014539.1:0-10111 GCA_900323345.1 Pseudochromis fuscus
GGAGGCTCCAGACTCCATTATATCCAATGGGAAAAATACAAGAATTTCATGCAGTGGCCTACAATGGAGAAAATGGTTGAATCTGATGGAAAGCAGTAAAAATGTCAAATATCACTATTTTTCTTCAAAATAAAATGCTGACATGACAGAATGCATGCTTTTATACTGCAGTGGCAGGGAGATCAAAACATGTGGTTTGAATGGTTTTCAATGGGGCAGTTTTTGGCCTTAGGGACAAATAAGGGAGTTTTCTCTTAAATCTGACAGTGCAAAAAAAAAATAATTATGCATCAAATTCAAGGTTACTGCCAATCATTGACCCATCTCAGGGTCTAATAATAATAACAATCAAATTCTCATTCAAATGTGTTTTATGGAAATAATTTGCATTTTTTGTTTTTTTCCATAAAAAACAGTAGATTTTTGTAAACATACCGGCCTTTAAAGAGTTAAAAAAAAAAATAAAAACTAATTATTATTTGATATGTATGTTTCAGGATGAAGTAGTTTCAAAAGACTGAATCGTTTAAAGTGGAAAATAATATTAATATATAATATTTTTATGGCAGTATTTGGGAAAGAGCCAGTTTTTGGCCTTAGGGACAAATAAGGAAGTTTTTTAAGGATCTTCTAAGGGTTAAACCATCTGTCTCCTTCCTCTGGTGGTCAGGTCGTCTCCTCACGAAAGGAGAAGCTGGTTCAGGGTGAAGTCTGAAGCCTTGCGGAGGAGCGAGAAGGACCCACAGCACAGCTCCGACCCCAGGGAGATCCAGGTGGAGCCATGAGGAGGTGCTGATGATGCTTGAGGAAAAACATAAACACCCAACCAAAACCAGACCACTGCTGCACTGCACCGTCTTTGTGAGAGTCAGGAGCCTGGTGCCCGGGGCCAAATGAGATGAAATCTGCTGCAGTCCACCCACGGATGGGAAATGAAAGCTGATCTTGGGAGGAAACTTCAGTTCCCACAGGAGATATGTTCTCAACAACTTTGAGACCGGACATCATGTGGTGGTCTCCAGAGGGAAGGAGAGTTATCCAGGTGGAAGTCCCAGAGGAGATGGTGTTGTGCTTCACCATGAGCTTCGAGCTCTGGTTGGTTCGTCTATTTCTAGATTGAGTGTGTGGTGGAGTTCAGCATCAGGGGCAGGACTCTCCTGCAGAACAGGACCCAAGGATAGGCACCATCTGACGTGACCTCTCCTGCTGGGCGAGGCTTATTAAAGCATCTCTGATGTAACACACACCTACACACACACTGATGTTTACATGGCACGCTTCACTGGATTTGTTACCGTCCTCTTCGTTTCTGTCTGATGCAAACACATCACTACAGGCGCAGGAAGGTTCACATAAAAAACTGCAGCTTTAAATACGTCCACAGCTCTTTGAACTGACCTGTGAACCATTTGTCCTGTTTAACCAAACTGCCCCGACGTGAATGAACAGATCATTTTCTTAACTGGAGCCCGACAGTCGCACAGTGAATGTGTTTAATACACTAACCACAGACTAATGGGTGATTATGGGTTAAACTACTGGCTGTCTGGGAGACCAAGGAGATACGTCTTCAACCAGGGCTGATGTTAATTAGCAGCGAAGATGGAGAAAAAACATGAAACACTGGAAACTAAATGACCAGCAAAACAAAGCAGCTGTGTGTGTGTGTGTGTGTGAGGCAAAGATGATGCAGAAAATGTTTTTAAACTGCAACAAGAAGAGAGAAAGAGGGAGATAATGTGCAGGATCTCCTGGTGGGTCCCTTTGTTAGTGTGATTGGCACCAGAAGATGAAAAGATTTGGTTTTAACTCCTACATGTTGGTCCCTTCTGGGTTTCTCTGTTACACTGAACATGCACCATTATTCTGACATGAACAGATTGTAATTTACAGCACTGACCTTGAACGCAACAACTCATCACGAGCTTATATGTGTGTGTGTGTGTGTTAGCTACACAATTCCTCCTCCCACACACACACACAGTCATGTGGAAAAATAAGTGTGTAACCTGGAAATTGGATTTGAAATGGTTTCACAGACAAACAGAGGAAGACACGCTGATGATGCTCAAAGAAAAAGTAAAGAAAACTTGAACCAACTCATGAAAATACTTGAATTCAAATCCACGTTGTTGCTTTAATTTCACAGATTAAAGAACAAAAGTGCAGATAAAAGGAAACTGTTGCTAAGTTACTGGTGGGTGATTTAACTCCAGGAGATGAACCAGAGGTGGTTACAGTCAGGAGGCAGGTTTCATCCAACAACAATCATCATGTTGAAGATGAGGTGGAGACAACCTGAATAAATACAGACTGGGAACCAACTGGAAACCAGTGGACACAGAGAGAGAGGAGACACAGTGAAGATGACAAACAAGGAAAATGATCCAACAAAATAAAACAGAAACCAGTGAGAAACTAATGACAAACACCAGCATCACAGAACCACGTTATTGTTTTTGTAACAATGTTGTTGTGAAGAAACTGACATAATAATAAAGAATAAACACATCAATACTTCATTTGAATAAACTTGAATAAACTGTGGACATGAATTTAATGTATTAGAATTAAATGTTTAATATATTAAAATAAAAACCTCATACCAAATACTTTATGATTACAAATGGATTTTAAAATTCTAAAAATTGTTTCTTTTCCATCACATTTTACCTTCAACATTTTACATTCAGTCTGTTTTTTATCTTTCATGTATAAAATGTTTCTGTATTTAAAATAAATGAGGATGTGACACAGGATGTGTAAAATAAACATAAAATATATCTTACAATTATAAACAAACACTTTATTTATGAAATTATAAAATCTGCTTTTACTTTGGTGATAACATTTTAAAAGTCTTTGTATGTGAAGATGTGTGGTTATTTACACTTACAGTAATATTTCTCACATTTGTTTGACACTGCTCATAAAAGTGACATGTTGTAAACATATTAAAACATATTAATCAGTGATGTGTCTGTTATTCAGCCACTGCAAGGTTTTTAAGTTTCCTGTAAAATCAGTGACTCAGGTTGAAGTTGATTTGACAGAAACTCTGTAGTCACACTGTTCAGGGGTCATTACCTCTGTCATCTCCAAACTCTGGATCCTTCTTATGAGGAAATGCAGAGAAAATACAAGAGAGACTGAGCTGAATGTTGCTGCAACGTTTATTCACCGTCTTCACAGCAAACGACTGGAAATGAGAAACACATCCAAACAATGTCATCAGCAGCACTGAGGCATCGACATCACCACCAGCAATCTGAAACTCCTACAAAGAAGAAACTCGGCGTTGACCGGTGATGATCCACTGATCGAGCAGCGTTTAGTTTTGTGCTGATGACCGTTCAGAGCTGGTGGAGGCACATCCTGGGAAACTGGGTCACATTTGGACTAATGAACAGCTGTTGCTCAGAGGGGTCACAGCTGAGTCGGGCTTTACATGCAAGAAATGACGGAGTCCCTTCATGCAGCGGCTGCAGGCGGAGCTTCAATCAGCAGCACTGCAGCAAATACACGACGGCCTCCAGTCGCCTTCACTGTGTCTGCAGGAGGTGCAGGAAAACCTCCTGACACTGGGATGACTTATTATCAGGGGCGGGACTCGATTAAAACAATAATCTAATCAATTAGAGGCTTTGTGATTAATTAATCTCGAATAATCGCGTTTTAATCACATGACAATATTTGCCCCAGAATGCAACATTTTGTAATTTAAATGGATTTTAGTGGACGACTGAATCACATAATAGACACAGACATGAACATTGTAAACTCAGCTGTTTTAATGTCTGGAAAAATGCATTTAATTGCTTTTCAACTCAAAACAGTCGAAAAATAAATAGAAAATATCCCAGAACAGATGTAAAGTTCAAGTCAATTCAACACAAAGTTGAATTTCTCCTTCATTCTTCTTCTGGTGAAACAACCAGAAATATAAAAGGTCATGTGACAGGATTAAATCTGATTTACATCTGATTCCTCCGTGTTAGCAGCCGTTAGCTGAGCTCTGACATCTGCATCAGGAATCATGAAGCAGGAAATCATCACTGACAAATGTTGCATGTTGTTTGAAATGCAAACTGTGATAATATGTATTCATTTTTTTAATGTGTTAATTCATGTGTTCAAGTCCCACCCCTGCTTATTATACAGTACATCAACACACAACTAATATGTGAAACATTTTCATACAGAAAACATTTTTAACATTGTAAAGATGAACTGATCTGGGTCTGGAACAAAACATAAACTAATGCAGATTGCTCCTCCTGCTGGTGGATCAATCAAGATTAATGTAATGATATTAATTAGTTTACTGGACGGTCATGTTACTTAAACCAGAGCTACGTGGCTAACATTGTAACCAGTACAATCTCCACATGTTTTCAAATTTCTCCAGCTGACACCTGGACATGTCTGTGTGTCCAAATGTCCACGGACAGAAAAATCCTTTCTGTCTGAACAGAGATGATAAACACATGTTGCTCTGACATAACACGTGTGTTTTCCAGTTTTTCCCATGATGCTTTGTTAGAGCCTGAAATGTAACAATGACCCAAATTCTTATTTAAAAAAAAAAGGAGTGAAACTTGAAATGTAACAACTGGTCAATAAAGTAACAAATGCTGAGTCCATGTAACAACTTCTTACATTTTGGGTTTTATTGCATCTTTTTAATTACAATTCAGGACGTTGTTACATTTTGTTACATATCGAGCCTTAAAATAACAGAAATTATTGGGTTTCCATGGTGATTTATAAAATCTATACCTACAGAAAAGAACCAGTGAATCCCACTTTTACAATTACCACTTTTCTAGAATTGTCTTCTTTTATTTTGAAATGAAATCAAGGGAAATTAAGTTGAATCAGTTGTAAAGAAGTGCATCAGGTTGCATCATTTTGAATCATCCCACATTAGAAAACAGATTGTTTTTGGATCACTGCATCGTCCACCTGAGAGATGTACACTCCAAGTGTTTATGATGTGTGAAGGACCGACCAGAAACAGCCTCAGCTCTGCAGCGACGACAGCGAGGATCAGTGTAAATATGAACACCAAAGATCATCTCTTTGTGCTGCAACAACACTGGGTTCACACAGCACTTCTCTTATAAAGTTATCATCTCATAACGTCCCTCAGAGCTGCAGTGATGGAGTGTGAGTGTCAGCCCACCGTCCCCAGTCCTGCAGGAAGAATTAATAATGTACATTTGTGCATGTTCAAGTTGCTGGGCCTTACTTTGCTGTTTTATGTGAGCAGTGAAATGGACAGATTGCAGGAAATATTTATGAGTTAAGCTTATCTAATTTGTGAGGGACGATCATTTATAAAAAGGCTGACACCGTTTACGACCGGCGCTGCCTGCAAATCAGGTTCAGTGGTGTGCCGGCGCCACAGTTTGCTGAACAGTATGAGAGTAACTGAGAGTACATCTGGATGAAGACTCACATTTGTAAAGAACTTTGTAACAATAAAATCCAAAGCTGTGCTCTCCTGACAGTTGTGTTCAGATTCGTTGAGACGTCCTGCAGGACACAGAAACCTGCAGAAACAACCATGATTCAATAAGTGGATAAATAAGCGGCTGCTGGGCTGACCTTGTGTGCTGTGCTCAAACTGTTCAGAGTTAACTCGTACAAGCAGAGACGTGAGGACGGTGAGACAGTGCTGCACCATCAGGCTGAGCAGTGAACAGTGATGTAACCTCAGGTCAGACTCAAGCTCCTCTGTGACTAAACTCCACTGAACACTGTGAATTCAACTGTGACTCATGATCGTCACTGCGGCTTTTTCTTTGTTTCATTTCTCGACAAAAAGTCCACAAGGTTTTTTATGACCTCAGGTACGTGAAGTGGTTTTATTGCATTTGTTTCATAAATCATGAAACCAGAGTCAGAAATCCTGAAGTGGAGACAAATGAAAACACAGCACAAACTAACAGTTCAGGGGAGTGTTAGAAAATAAAGAGATTTCAAACTTCCCCTTCACTTTCATGGAGGCGGCCATTTTTCTTTTTTTACAGTGGACGAAGTTGCTGTGATGTCACCCACTGGTTTGTTCATTCACAGTTTGAAGACACTGAATCCAACATGGCCCCGTTCAACATTTGGAGCAGGAAGTGACCATATTTGGATATGAAGGGAGGGGTGAGGAGGCGGGGCTGACCCTTGAACCTGAGCATTGGAGATCATACCTGTTGATCAAATTAACCCCGCCTCTTTTTGAAGCCTGATATCTCTTTATTTGTAGATGATGCACCTGTCAATCAGACTAGCCCCGCCCCTAACTCCTCCCACCAGATCTCTGAGAAGAAGAATTGACTTTATTACATCAGAATAACTTGTGGAGAAATGTATTGATGAATATTTCAGGATGAAGATGAGGATGTTTGAGTTGAAGTCAGTAGGAGCAACACCTAGTGGCCATCACGAGTATTTTTTTCATATCTATCTACAGGCTGTAATCTCTCTGTCGTCTCCACAGAAACTGGAACAAATCTGTGTCCATGTCTGCGCCTCCATCACTCTTTGAAGATGCAAATCGAAGACGTTGATAAGTGGATACAAAATGTCAGGAGTCCAATCTCTGTGTTTCGCTTCAATCTGATGTCACAAAAGAAGAATTTCCATCCTTCCCATCAGTCCCATCATATCGATACAGATGACTGGGATTCATTATTTGCTGGTCCTCCTCTAAAGTCCATCAGCCTCCAACACCTTCTGAAATATGAAGAAGCTCTGAGTTCTGGTCCGTCCTGATCCTCCACCTCCGCTGTGCTCTCTACTCTGATCTGCACATCAGCTGTTGCTCCAAGGTATTGTAGTAATTGTGTTTTTACTGATGACATTTTTTTATAAATATAAAAACTCACACCAGGTCAAATGTGCACAGTGAAGCTCTTCACATTGTGTTTGCACGGTTTGTGGGTTGTTGCTGAATGTTCAGCTGCCAAGATGAAGCACATGAGGACAACTTTGTGTTTTACTCATTTTTGACCAACGTGGGATTTATTAGGAGTGTGTGGAGGTGTGCAGTGATCCCACACACTGAAGCTCACTGGTCAGTGGCCTGGAGAAAACCACACAGTTGACCTGTCTCCCTCACCGGCTGATGATGAGCCCTTCATCCTCTTTATATCCCTTCCAGCTGCAAGTGCTCAGTGTTTTCTTTTAATAAATTAACTCGCCAGCAGCTGAACCCTCCGTGTGGACTTGACCTGGGACACTTGCTGCACGGAGAGTAAGTTGGAAAAGCTGCTTCAGTTTTTAATTGCTTTTAAACTTTTCCCCACGTCCGACACCTCCCATCGTCTGACGGTCCACAACTAACTTTTCCACGAAGGCTCGGTGAAGCCTCGCTGTGTGTTTACAGCGCCTGTCGTCAGCCCTGCTGTCAGAGGTTAATAACATCACCCTGATGTCCACCACAGGGTGAGCGGGAGCAGTCTAGCGCGGTGTGTGCGTCCAACCTCGACATGAAGCTGAGAGCGTGCCAGTTTTGCCAGGAGCTGACTGAGCATCGATTCCATCTGGATCGCTGCCGACTCTAAATGGCAGTGACTGGCAAAAAGCTGGAGCCGAGCCCGAGCTGTGGGTCTGCTCTGCACCGGAGGCCCGATCGCTGGTCGTGGGCAGAACAGGCAGAACTATGCAGAACCTTTCTCTCCAGAGATTGCTGCTCAAAGCTCAAAACATCCTTCTGATTGGACTTTTAGGTAGTTTAGTTGGTATTTTTTTCCTGTTAATAATCTCTGGACAATAGTGCAAATGAAGCACAGACAGTAATTGATCTGAAGATTGTTATTGATTAAAAACAGGAAACATCATCTTCTACAAAGTCAGTAAAACAGGCCTGACTCAAAGACACAGAAAAAACACTTTTGATATCTGTTAAAGAGACAAGATATATATCTATACAGCCAATTACACACAGTCACAAGTCCTAAAAATATCAAACCTAAGTGTGACCTTTACCGTCTTTGCTCCTCGACTACCACTGAGCAGCAGGAGTCCAACATGTCTGAACACAAACCTTTCACCAGAGCTGAGATGAAAATGATCAAGACGTCTGAGGAATGGTTCAGTCCATCATAGTGTGGTATAAACCAATCAGATTCCCCGACATCACCGAGGAGCAGCAATGGAGACGAGCTGATCTGTGCCTCCTGAGCTTCATGATCTGACTTTGTGCTGAAGAAGGAGACGTGTTGGATGTTTCTGTTGAAGGTAAAAGGAGCAATATTTGCAGTGTCAGCAGAATCATCGTCATGGTTACCGGGAGGAGAACTCTCCTATTGGCTACTGAGGGTGAATATTCATGTGTGTTCCAGCTTGATGTGAACACAACATCACAACTCTACTTGTTTAGTTTGTATTGACTTCAGTGTGAAGTACTTTGTAACATTGCTTTGATATTTGTTACCTTGCCAAGCAGGTGAAGTGACAAGTGTAACTCAGGATGAGCTGTAAGTGACGCTAAGTAAAATAAAGCAGAACACAACAGGACAATAACACAACAGGAGACAAAGAAACAAATGAAGGAACAGAAATGATCATCAATATTTTTTAGAGCTTAAAATCACTTACGAGCATCATCTGCATCACGATGAAGGAGGAGGTGCACCTCTGCCGTGTGTTCATTACACTGACACTTTACCAGCTCTGTTAGAATAAGATGCTCTGTTTTCATTTGTAATATTTTACCCTGCAGTGCTGAATGATTTCATATCAATAAATCTGATCCAGCCTGTCGAACACCTGAGGCTTCAGTCCTGTGTCTGTGGTGATGTCACTGCATCGGTGGCACTGATTGGTTCATCACAGCTGAAGGACGGAGCGACGTGTTGTATCCTCATGGTTCATGTTTGTGTTCCTGCTGCAGCTGGTGTGTGATGTGTGACCTGTACGTCGTTAGCTGACCATCCTGGACACAGATCTGCACAGTTTGCATGAATCTGGTGGTAAATCTCTCCAGCTTTGCAGAGGAGGAGTCTGTGAAACAATGTCTGCACTGCTACCAAACAGCACAGACGTCCACTGTGTCCAGCAGTGGTCAGGGAGAGGGGGGAGCACATGTTTGACGGCCACACCTCGAATGATAAGTAGCTGTCAACCCCTGCAAGCACCTGAGAGAGGCTGTTCTCACATTCAGGCCACGTCATCCACAAGAAGAAGAAGAAGAAGAAGAAGAAGAAGAAGAAGAAGAAGAGGAGCTGCTTTGTCCCCTGATAATATAACAGAGGGTCTGTGTCAGTGACCAGCTGAATGTAAAGAGGAACAAGCTGGACTGGGAGCTGTCAGCACAAACTCTCCTTGGTCTTAAATTCATATTTGCAGGAACCATTGTGAAGCTTTTTAAATTGTAACTGGACCTTGAACCAGATTTTTTTATTCTACCAGTACATATAAAATATAACTTGTTAGAGCCTGATATGTAACAATGACCCAAAATGTAACAATGTCCTGAAGTGTTACTACAAAAATGTAACAAACCAAAACATGTGACAAAAGTGCTGAGCCACAAAAATAAAATGTAATAAAACCCAATATGTAATAACAGACCCAAAGTGTAAGAAGTTGTTACATTTTTGGCAAAATTTTGAAGCATCTTGTTACATTATCGACCAGTTATCAGTTGATGTTATTACAAACCAGGAAAAATCTGTTTCAAGTTAAATAATGTTTAAAAACAAATTTAAACATCTTCCTTTGAATTAATTATACTTCAATTTCCTTTATTTTACAACAATACATCAAAGCTTCAGTCTTCAAAAAGATTAATCCTGATTAATTACAGCAAGTGATTCATTAGTTTTCATTTTTTTAATCAATCAACATCTACATAATTCCTGATGTATCCTCCTGTCAGACCAACTCCAGTCATGACTTTGTACTATTATGTAAAAATATGAACTAATCTGAATAATTAATGATGCTTCTTTTACACACACACACACACACACACCCTCGCTGTCTCTTGGAGGAGAAGTGTTGATTATTTTAACCCTTTAATGACAAACTAATCATATTTAATATTAGATTTTAGAGAGTTTATGAAAAAATAAAATGTTGTTTTTCAATAAATAGAATAAAAAATATC
>OOFC01014541.1:0-18390 GCA_900323345.1 Pseudochromis fuscus
TTCCCACCTGCAGGAGGAGGAGGAGGAGGAGGAGGAGGAGGAGGAGGAGGAGTCATACAGGTGTGTTGCTGTCTGTTCACTTACATGTTTGTTTGAGTCTTAAGTTTATGAAAATTTTCCTATTTATAAATAAAGTTTGTAGCAGAAATCTAGTAAATCTTTTAAGAAATGTGGACTTGCCGCTGTTGACGATGGACAGGTCGGTGAAGTTCGCCCAGCAGGTGCTGAACAGGATGGAGGTGTTTCCCTCCAGGCCGCTGACGCTGTCGCCGTTGGAGTCCTTCAAAGTGGCCGTGACCATGAGACTTGTAACTCCCACAGAGACACAGTTATCCTGCAGAAAACCACACAGGTCGGTGTAAACAGAGAAACACAAACTGTAATGTGTGTTATTCTTTGGAGAGGCTTCTTTTAGATTAGATTTTGAGCTTGATAAGAACTAGAAGAACAGTTAACTCCAGTAGTAATGGTGAGGAAGCAAGACTAATAAAGATGTAACTGAGTGCACATACACACAGTCCAATCTGTATCTGCAGGATAGAGGAATCAAATCTGGCTGCAGCACAATTTATTTTTCATTTAAATTAGAAAAAAACTTAAGTATTGTAAATTAAATTAGGTCATTTCTGTCCGATCTGATCTAAACTCTTAAGTGTCTCTGACTCATGTCTTGTACTTAAATCCACTTCACTGTACCTCTACAAAAACCACAGATGTGATAGTTGAGTCCAAAATAGATTCAGGAGAAAATAGCACAGATGGAGATAACAGCTGATGATGGACTACTAGAAGTAAGTGTTGGAGGTTGTTTGCACATCAAATCTCTTGTTTGTAGATGTGTCACTGTCTCACGTTCTCATCTACGGCCATCAGACTCGGCTGTTGGTGAAGAGGACCCACGTACTCCCCGGCTATCGGCTCCACCACCAGCAGCAGCGTCTCCACACTGGACACGTAGCTGGTTTTAGGCTCCTCTCTCGTCACTTCCTCTGTCGCCACCTGAAATTTACAGGAGAAAATCGTTGAATCCGGGACTGAAACTGAGTCTTTGATTTCTCATCATCACATCAAATCATGTGTTGTAGCTTTTCCACAGAGCGGGTGTGACTGTGGTTCACCTTGTTCCAGTCGGGGTCTGAGGACGAAGGAGGAGGCGGGATGATGCCCACTGAGGAGACGTTATAGCCGATGGATCGGCTGAGGTTTCCAGACACCGCCGCCTGACCCAGATCATCTGCGACGTTCTTCAACAACTCGAAGTCGGCATCATCTGAGAAGACACCGGAGTGAGCACAAAGGAGTGATTACTTTCCTGTGAGGCCTGAAACTGCGTGTGAGCTGTCTGCACCACACCTCCCCTCCTCACTAACCATCGGTGGTGTTGCTGGTCTGCTGGACTGGAGGTTTCTTGATCTCCACCTCCACCGTCATGCCCGTGGATCTCTTCCTGCGCCGCGCGCCTCCGTCCTCCCTGATGACGTTGGTGATGCGGATCATGTTGGGAGGAACGTTGAGCAACACAGCGAGGTTGCTAATCAGGTTATCTCCGAAGAACTCGTCGTCAGTCATGGCAGGCAGCTCAAAGGCGATGAAGAGAACCGGTGAAGTTCGGATCTCCACCGGTTCGGAGCCTCGCAGCGTGACCATCAGCATCTTGTAGTCCTGGTCGAAGTAGTTGGTTCCTGTGGTGGCGTTCAGCTGAGGGACGAACTGACCTGGAGGGATGAAATGAAAAGAAAATAGATGAGAAAAAGTTCAGTTCTTTAAGACATTTGTAACATTTACTGATGCTTTGATATACGGCCATTGATTATTGGTTGTATTTTCCCCCGAGGGCTGAAATATTAAAGTACAATCTAAAGTTTACAGATGTTGTATTTTAAAAATGGTTTGAGTTGAGGCTGCACATTTTACAGCTCTTTAGACTGGATATTAAAAAAAGCATAAACTTGCAGATGTGTTCAGCGACTTGTGGTTAAAATGGGAAAACCACATTTATTGATAAACAAAGAAGACACGTTATCAATGTAATGAAATGTGACTGAAATAATAAATGTATCCTGTCTGCTCCATTAAGTATTTATACATCACAGTCATGTTATCAGTGTCTCTGCGTGTGACCCTTTAGTACCCGTGTATGTCGGCTTCTTCAGGGTGTAGTCGGTTTCCTCATCGTTCCACTCAGCGTTAGTCGGAGCGATCAGTTTGTTGTCGACGTACACGTCCAGCCGCTGAGGCTTGGAGTAGAAGACCGACACCACGATGCTCTGTGTGGATTCAAAACAAAAAGACACTCGATTAAAAATGAGAAACAGTGACTGGACTGAAGGTTTGGATGTCTGTTTCCTCAATGATGATGATGATGAATGGTGTCTGCAGTGCGCTGACCTCCGATGGATCGGCGTTGAGCATCATGAGGCGGAGTTTCTGGGGACTGACGCTGGTGAAGAAGACGTCGAAGGAGTGACCGGTGGCTACGATGCTGTGGAAGAGGGACAGTCTCTTCTGGCAGGTGTAGCCAGAACACCAGCCGTGATCCTGAGGACCTGGACACAAACACACACACAGCATGAGATCATTTATGTTTTGTTGTGTTTACATGACATCAGGAGTCATAAGAAGTCGTCATACCGTTGATCAGATCCACGTATCTGTTTCCGAGCACAGCGACGGGGGACAGACGTCTGGTCTCCGTGTCGGCATCCAGACTCTCGATCACCAACATCCTGTAGTTCAGCCCGAAGCACTTGTAGCACTGCCAGGGGTCCATGTAGGTGCAGTTTTCCCTGATCACACCTGAACGCAGAATTTCAGGAAAGTCACACACAGATCAGTAAAAATATCAATAACATCATAAGACCTTGAACTCACTATGTAAAGTGTCCTGAGGGGATTTTTATTGTCATAGGACTGAATCACTCCACCGGTCTCGTTACCTTTCTTTGGAGCGATCTGGTCCACGGCGATCCGGCTGCCGTTCGGGGCAGTGAGCATGACTTTAGGGATGCGGTAGTCGCCCAGCCCCCTCCTGGGATCTCCTCCCCACTCGTACTCAGACTGAGGCACCACGGTTCCCACCGCGCCCAGAAACGACCCGTCCAGGTCCTTCAACATGCTCTTCTTCTTCGCGTCGCACTCCATGTCCACACAGTCGGCTGGGTTCACTTTACTGAGGCACAAACACAGAAAACACACAAATAAAAACACAATCCGAGCAGCAGTGACACCTCGAAACCTCAGAGGGTTTTCAGAGGGTGTGCAGGTCGTTCATCTCTTACCCCACATTAGCCCTGTGAACAAACACTTTGGCCTCCTCCGTGCTGTCGACCATCTTTATGCCTGAAACCTGCACAGGGTGCTGCAGGTCCTCGTTCAGCGGGTTGGTGATGAACATGACGTTTATCTCATCAGAGCAGACACTCCGGAAACCGACGAAGGTCGTGTCTAGAAAGGCATCAAGAGACCGGAGTGAGTTTGATAATGTATCTGTGCAAATCTGAACGACTGCTGCTGGAAAGCCCTGATTAACCTTTGGAGATGAAAAACAGCGTTGTCATCTTTATTCTCTCTTATCTTAACATCTCTTTAAAAACTCAGAGCCTGAACCCACCTGTGACTTTCATCAGGCCTTTGATGGCGTTGTAGTTGTTGTTCAGATGATGAACCTTCACTGCAGCGTTGTTGAACCCAGACTGAAACGTTGCCCAACAGATCCCAGATCTGCCACCTGCACAGTGAAAACAGTCACCAAGGAAAGAGAGGATGGTCATCAGTATAAATGACCTGCGTTTATTAAACACTATCTTTCAGCAAGTTACTTTAAAATCTGTTCAGTCAAAAAATGGTATCAATATATATCTCCATCTTTAACTTTAATCTGTACTCTGCTAAAGCAAATCTATAAACATCCAGGCCCCTAAAGTCTGCTGGTCCAATATCTCTACATTTAAACATAAGAATCTACTTTACAGCAGTGAGATGTTTACTGTCGGTCACCTTTGGGAGGTCTGGGAGCTCTGTGTGCATTGGTGATTTTCGTATTGAAGTCATCAGCGGGCAGAGTGGCTGAACAGTTGAAGTTCGGGCTGCTGCCAACGATCAGTGAATTCTGGGAAACAGATCAGACGTATGCATGTGAGGTGGATCTGACAATAAAAGATGAACTGCAACAATCAGTGGAGTTAAATGAAACCATCTCACCTGAACATGCACGGATTTATCTGCAAATGCATGGGACAGAGAGGGAGGGGCGAAGACAAGCGGCATGATGCCCATCCCGTTGTCGACCAGCGTCACGTCGGAGATGATGACGTCCATGATGGTCTGTGAGGAGGAGGAGGAGGAAGAGGATGAAGAGCTGTTTCTTCATGTGGCTAATCTAGATTATACTGCATATGTTTAATTTCAAAAGGATCCTGAACTTTGATGTAAACAAAAAATAAAGAACTTCTATGTGAGTACAAAAACAGCAACTAAATTAGATTATATCAGATAAGATACAACTTTATTGATCCAACATCAAAATTGCAGGGTATTTCTGATACATAGGAGTTTTATATTTAGTTTATTCTCTTATTGAATAAACTGTGTATAAACTGATGTTTTCTAACTTTTATTTTATTCATTACAAGTTTTTTCCCACATGATTGTACTTGTATAACCGGTGATAATAAACAACTTGAATCTTGGATCATGAACATACTGCATGGTGCAATAAAAAGGGGGAAACAGATGATCTCATGTCACTAGTTTGTGTGTAAATCCACTAAATTAAAGGCTTAAAACTTTCCTACTGATCTCTGTCTGATGATTAAATGCCTCAAAGTTTACAGAGTTAAGCAGATAAATCAAGGTGAGTGTGAGTGAGGTCAGTTTTCGTACCTGGGAGTAGATGGCGAAGTCAAAGGCCCTCCAGATGAAGAAACCCTGGACGAGGCTGCAGCCGGGCAAACCGTCCTTGTTCATGTAGACTCCGAACAGACCGCCATGCGCCTCGTTATGCATCCACTTCTCATTCTCATTTAAATAACCTGCACAAGCAGAAGGGACAACGTCTGATGTGAGACACAGTGTCAGGCCAGCAGGAGAAGCTGTGATGAAGTTATTTACCTGGACAGGGTTCACCATCGATGCGATACGCCACTCTCTCGTAGCCCGCCACGATGTTGTCCTGCAGCACGACGTTCGTCCCCTCGTTGACCTGGTTATAAAAAACAGCAGCACACATCATGAATATAGACACGTATTTAAAGTAGGAGAGTCTGACTGTGCACTTTGAGCAGACAAACCTCAATAGCAGCGTTCCAGTTGTAGTTAAATGCCTCCTCTCTGTCCTGGTAGGATCCGGGCCACAGACTCATCGTCACCAGGTTCCTCCTCACTTTTATCTTATTGCCCCAAATCCTGAGTCCTGCAAACACACACACAACTCATCACTCCTGTGAGGTCCACGTGAAGATGTGATAAACTCTGAGCTGCACAGGGTACTCTGTGTTTACCTTCTCCGACGGTGCGGTGGACGACGTTATCGTCAACGTTCAGTCCTTCTGTCCCAAAGACGCCGATGGCCGGAGAGAAGCCGTCATGGAAAGAGCAGCCCTGGATGTAGGTCTCGTTTTCTGAAACCTTTTAACAGACAAACATTGAACATAGTTTCTCCTCAGGCAACATGACTACAGGAATTTTTCTTGTAGATGCTGAACAAGAAAATCAGTTCAACTTTTTTTTGTACCATCATGCATTAGTTATTAATGACTTCACTTTAGGTGAATTGGGTCATATTTTGGTCTGTTTATGTAATTTTAGAAATTCAAAACAGGTGCACATGCAGGTGGATTTGAAGTATGTGCAGTCCTGTAATCTATAGGTTTTAATGTGTGTGTGTGTGTGTGTTGCTGTACCTCTCCCAGGTTGAGGAAGGCCACAGAGTAGCGTGGGTCGGTGTAGTCGGTCCATCCTTCCTGACCAGACTGGAAGAACTCCACGTTTCTGATCTGAGCTTTGCCTTTAGAGACAAAAACAGAAAACAAAGCAACATCAGAGACGTCATGACAACTGCTGCCCACAGATAGATACTGTATTGATCTTTTGCAGGAAATTAATTTGCTACAGTAGCAACAACAAAAACCCAGATAATCCCTCAAGACAACAACAGTAAGGCAGAAATCAATACGTAAAAAAATATATGAAATAATGAATATGTACAGAAAATAATTAACTCAATAAAATATAATGTATGAACATCAAGAAAAAAACAATTTTTTCTTTTTTAATTGAGTAAGAACTAAATGTTAAATTTTTTAATATGCAAAAGGTTTAATAAAAAAACTATAATATTGTGTCACAGGCAGAACTCTGTGTAAGAACAGGACTCAGTTCAAACCCACTCAGTAAAAAAAGGTGTTTTTACCTTTATAGTCGATTCCCTCCCAGGAGAACGTCCCGACCAACAGTCTGGCTCCAAACGACTCCGTCATCATCTCTGGATACTCCTGACCAATGATCTTAATGTTTCTGGTCAGGTGACCGACATCAGCTGCCAGAGTGTAGGACACAGACGTCCCTGACACAGTGTGGGTCTCACCTGAAGACAAAGCGCTACATGTTTCAGTATTTTTGTCTGAATCGTCCTAACTCCCATCACCACCTGCATTGTTTAGGTCTGTTATTGTGTTGCTATAACAACAACAACAGCTTTCATCAGCTGATAACAGGTGTAAACACTACAGAGGTACATACACTGAGTTAAAGGTTAAAGCTACAAATGATGAAGGAGTTTCACATTGTTTAAACTCCTCTGTAGAGGCAGGACTGACCGATGTGAGTGTAGGTCAAAGGTCGGTCCAGGGTCAGGGTGCGGCCGTCTGCAGACACAGCAGTGATCTGACGTTTTTCTGTCTCCCAGACGCTGTAGCTGGTGGTGGAGATGACGACTTCATCCCCGGCCTTCATACATAACACACAGAAGCAGGGATATGAATAACTGTAACTGAGCTGGTAGAGGTAATTACTGACATGACACTGTGGCAGGAGAGCAGTAAATTGATAAGTGAAGATACAGAGAGTAAGTCGCTGCTTTCAAAAGATCATCAGGGATAAAACTTTAAACTAAACCACAGAGACCTGCCAGTCGACGGCCTGCGTCAGGGTCAGAGTGTTGGATCCAGCGGTTGCCGTGGCAGCGAGCTTTGTGTGTGTGACACTGGGAGGTTGTCCGTACAGCTCCAGTGTCCCAAACACACCTGTTGTTAAACCAAAAAACAGTCGGTTCTGATCCGTCAATAAACATCAAATCAAGTCAAGAACAGAGTCAAATATGTAGATGGGATGAGAACAGGAAGTTGAGTCTGACACTGTTTTCTTACCCAGGACTTTGGAGCCCTGGTTGGGTCCGTTGGGCAGAGGCCAGTCACGAGTGTTGTGGTTTCCTCTCAGCTTGATGTGCAGCTGACCTCTGAAGGGCTCATCCTCCCATCCTGCGATCATCCTGCCGCCCTGAAACAACATAATGTACCAACTTCAATCAAACTGTGACCTCATGTTACCCCTGACAGGTGCCACTAACAACTAATCATTATCAATCACTGCACTTCTTGTTGTGACATTAAATTTGCTCACTGCTCACACCGACCTGGATGGAGATGTAGACAGCGTCGATCACCACATGACTGTACTCGGGTGCAGACCGAGCCTGTCTGCTGGATGAGCTGTTCATGGTGTCGGGGATCTCCAGCACGCCGATGATGGTCAGCTTGTTGAGGGCAGGAGTGCTGCTGTCCAAAACCACCCACTGTCCTGTGGGTTCATCGGGGATTCAGAAATATTTTAGTCATGTATAGAAACATGAGAGAGTATTTCTTGATCAAATGTCATAAACTGGGTGAACAAAACATTCATATGTTATCGTCAAGTTTTATCACCAGACATGATAGAGATTGTTTAAGGGACCAAAAGTAATAAGATTAAACATGATATCATTTGTACAGAGCTTCCCAATTCATTTTTTTTAATATTAGTCATAACTGTTTCAAGCTCCACTTTCATTACCTGATGGGATGACCACATCAGCGCCCCCTGCTGGCACCGTGAAGTTGTTTTCAGCTGAATTTTTCCAGAAAGAAGCGTTCGACCACAAACTGGAGGAAAACACACACACAGGACGTTTTGGGATGAGGAGGTTCAAACCAAACAAGATTCAATAATATACATCAGATGATAGGTAGTGAGTAAACCTACATGAAGTCGTCAGGTCGGCGGCTCGGTAAGGGGGCGAGCGTGGCCGGAGGAGGTGGCGGTGGAGGGATGCAGTTGGGGAAGAAGCAGCGGTAGACTGCGAAGTTCACCACTACGTCGGTCAGGGAGCGGTCGACGCTGGAGCGACGCCTCCGCTGACTCGTCTTCCCAGAGACTGAGAGAGAGATGATGACAGCGTGATGAAGATGCTTTTCTCATGGAGCAAAGTTTTCAGTTCATGTTAAGGAAGCAAGATGTATTTTAAGACAGTCATACAAAAACTCTCACACCTACAAACCTCTGTGTGGGCGCCAAGTTTAATTTAGTTAATATTTGATTAATAATTTCAAACTTATTAGTGTTTATTAGCAGGTTAATTTATAGATGAAAATTTAGATAAAAATTATTAGATTGTGTTTTTGCTATTTTTTGTGCAATATTTTATTGAATAAGTATGTTTCTAGGTCAAATTTGTGTTCAAAAAACTCTGCAATGGTCCTTTATGCATTTTTGAGCGAGAGACCAAAGAGAGACGGCAGATCGTTAGACGCGAGGCACGGCAACACGGAGGATAGAGCCTTATGGTTTTCCTACCGTAGTATGTTTTGTTTTTGAGGAGAACTAGCATTGATTTCTCCTGTAAAATTGTCACAAGCTGTGGAATAAATTTTTTTTTTGTCCTTTTTACATTGGAGTCCTGTGGAAGTTTTTTCCTCATCTTCAAGGGACACACGAGTGAAAACGGGCCAATTTGCCTCGTGGCTGTACACTCTGCTTGTATGTAGTTACTATTACTTTAAAGCAGCGTGTTCACCCACGGCTCCGTAAAATGCTCAAAAAGTTATTTGCTGTGAATGTCTCTGGTTGTGAGCTACGAGTTTGGAAAAAACAAACACACATGAATATTATATGCTGTAAACTTCAAATATTTATATCACATGGCCTTAAATACTCTGAGTCACCTGTAAAATGAAAACAGTGCCAAGACCCCAGAGAAATGTCCTAAAAGTTTAATTGATCACCATCATTACTTCCTAGTGAAGTGTGTGTGTCTTACTGATGTAGTAGAGGTCGTTGGAGGTGTCATTGAAGAACCAGTCTCCGTTGTTGCTGCTGGAGCTGAGTGGCTCTGATGACCCGTTCCTCCTGTCGATGATGTGGAAACTGTCTGGACTCTGGGTGAAGTTGTGGTTGATGATGATGTAATCATCTGACTGTGTGTGTGGGGAAGAGAAAACGATGAGTGATGAGAAGTGTTTCATGTTCAGTCTCTTCCTGTCTTCAGATCATTTGTTACCTTGAAGCCGTAGAATTTGGCCTTGTAGGTGATGTTGGTGATTTGGTCGACGTCATCAAAGTACCAGTTGTATGTTTGTTTAGAGGGCAGCAACGCCATCCCGCCAAACTTATGAGTCATTCTCTTCTTCAGGTAGGGGACCACACTGGTGCCTGAGGTTTAAACAACAGACAGTCTCACTTTACAAACATATGATTCTTTACCTCCCATTAATTAGCATTTATTAGTAGTATATCGTATTTTATTACTTGAATGTGGTTGTAAGTTGTGCTCATTAATCTACCAAAAGTTAATTTCATTTTAATCCAGTGTCATGCTGCAATGTTATGTAATTTTATTTTTATTCTTCCTTTCTACGTTCACGGTCTCATGTTGGATTAAATTTTTGTTTTGTTGTTTTTTGGTGTTTAATATTTGAAACTTTTCCAAATTGCTGCAATTCCCACAAACCACCAGCAGAGGTAGATACAGATTACAGATAAGTTTCTTCTTCTCCAGCAACAAACAACATCAAAAAGAGTTTTTTTTTCACCATGGGAGTTGGTTAAGATGACATCCTTGGCTTTCAGAGAGCTCGGTGTGGGGTTGTTGAACGCCATCCGGTGGAAGGTGACCGTGTGGTCGCACACAGCTCCGGGGAAGCCCACGCTCCACTCGGCGCTCTGGGAGCAGTGAGCGGGGTCCAGCAAAGGGCTCATGGGCACGACCTTGTAGTCGACATTTCCTGAAAACAAGCAAAAAATTACATTTTCACGACAATAAACCGACACAGAACCTGTTTTTGGATTTTTCATGGGATTTGTTGATAATAAGAAAAAAGTGAATAATTTTAAAGCTGGAGTTTGAGAAGGTTGATGATTGAAATGACACAAATGTGATAATATATTTAAAAATGAATTGGATGGGACTATAGACTACCTGTGAGGGAGCCGTCAGTGTCCACCAGCTGTACCTCGTGCTCCCACCTGAAGCCGGCTTTGTTTGGTGAGGTAACAAACTCGATGCCGCTAAACCTGCTGGCGAAGCCGCCGCACCGATCCACACACGTCCCGTCGATTTTGGTCACCCCGATGGCTGCGCAGGAGTTCCGGTTAAAGTTGATGAACTTGGTATCGAGGACACTCAAGCCGTCTTCATAAGGCAGGATGACACCTTTGTGCATGCAGTAGTCGCTTCCCAGTCCGAGCTCGTCCACGTGGCCCACGATGGTGCTGTTGTACACCGCCGCGCCTCCTTTCTTCCCAAACCCGCTCACTGTTGGCTGAATAATGCGCTTGAATTCAATGCCGGCTTTCTCATTGTTGACCATGACGAATCCGTCAAACTGTATGGCGCCCGAGTTGACGGTCTCCGAACCCTTCTCACAGTTCCAGGTGGTGAGGGACCTGAACACCGCGGGCTCAGGGGTGGTGGAGCCGCAGCCTCCACCCACCATGGGGAAAAAGTCTTGAAAGATCCAAAGGCCGAACCAGCCCTGCGAGTGCACGGTGTTGTTGTAAAACTCGCCCAGGGGAACCTTCTTCTGGCAGATGTTTGGGTCGAACGACGGGCCATCGGGGTGCTCGTGCATGCGGTACCAGAAGCCGAAGTGGGTGCCCCCCGCGGCGGCGTTGTGCCGGATGATGTTGTTGGGATTGGTGACCCAGTACGCAGCGGGAGTGACGTCGTCGTTCAGCAGGCTGGTGCTTTGTTTGACAAACACAGCCAGGTTGTACTGCAGGATGTTCTCCGTCTCGATGCCGTCCTCAATGAAGAAAGCCCCGCCCATGATGTCGTAGATGACGTTGTGCTCCACCAGCAGTCGCTGGGTGTTGTGGATGGTCACGGCCCTGTTGAAGGTCTGATGGATCGAACAGCCCCTCACGTATGACTTGTAGTCAATGTTTCCCATCAGATGCCAGTGGATGGGATAACGTCCCAGCCTGAAGGCCTGTCCTGCATGGTACACCTGGGCCGCAAGTGCACAAACACTTTAGGCTTCTTAAAGCAATCTGATTAATGTGATTAGTTCAACAGAATGGGGTAGAACAGTGGTCCCCAACAACGGTCCACGGTCCACGGCCCAGTACCGGTCCCAGAGGCATTTGTTACCAGGCCACACAGGAAGAAAAAATCATTTAGAAAATTTCTGTTGTATTGATTATTAGAATCTGAAAGACTTTTATTTTAAAAAACGACCAATCAATCAATCAATCAATCTCCATCACATGATACGATGTATCACGTATCAGATACTTTATTCAAAAATAAACCTGCAAACTAGTGAAAATGAGTAAAAAAACAAGCGTCTGTGGAGAAGTTGTTTGAGAAGGGGAAACATTTGTTCTTATGCCGTTTGTGTTGTTGTAGTTTTACTGTATTTATCTGCCACACTGTGAAACTAATGCCTACAATAAACCGGTCCGTGGTGCAGAAAAGGTTGGGGACCCCTGAGATAGAGCATGATCTGCCTGTGCCAGAACATGTATGTCAGCAGGTAAAGTTTAAAGCATTTCACCTCGATATACTCCAGCCGGCCGATTGCAATGTTCTCATTGGGCCTGGGTGCATGAAACATGATGGTGCCTCCAAACTGATCGCTGCCAACCTCCTCCCCAAACCGTCCTTGGAAACAGGTCTGGGTGGCAAATTCACCTACAGCACACGATTTTATTAGATGGGATGTTTTTGTCTCCAAATGTTATTTCTACTGTATATGTTGAGCTTGTATTCAGCTTGAATACACATTTATTTTACTTGACGATGAGCGTGAGTTGATCCACGGTAACACTGTACCTGTGTTGAAGCCGTCAGGACAGGCTTCGATCTTGTCGTCCCATTCCAGGTGTCGGGATCCTCGAACCACCACGTTCCTGGTGAGGAGACCCACTTCGGCTCTGCCTTCGATCTTTGTCCCGTCAGGCAGCGTGGCGGTCACTCCGAGGTGAGTGTACTCCAGCGCTTCGTTCAGCGTCAGAGTCCGTCCATCAGCTGACACGGCGGCGATCTTCCTCACCTCGTTCTCCCTCTGACTGTGCCTGGACAGGAGATACACAGCAGGGCAGGGTCAGCAAAGGGTGTGTACAGTGTGTGTATTTCTGATTTTTGTGCTGCACTATGAAGATATGTTCATGTTCACAGGATTTAGACAATGTCAGATGTAATCCTGACATCTTCTGATTTTGAGATAACGAGATAAATTATCCTATAAACCAAGTTTGTTTGAAAAGATTAAGTTGTTATCACCACAAATGAGAGAAAATAAAATGTGTTTAATCATGTGCTTTTAGGGCTTTTGTAAGTAACTGCTCTGCAATTTATTATATTTTTTTTACATGCTGTTATGTTACATATGTCTTACTCCAAAGTTGAACCACTTCTTGTATTATTATTCTACGTCAGATTATTATCATACCTTAACATCAACCAGAAATCGATCCCTAAATAACAGCGATCTACTGGAGTCCTCCTTGTACCTGTGGCCGGTCGACGCGATGACGATCTCATCTCCTACTTTCCATGTCACCTCCTTCATCAGAGTCAGCGTGGTGGCGCCGCTGGACGCCGTCTGAGCCAGGTGGGTCCAGGGGATGGGGACAGGAATACCTGGACAAACAGGTTGTCAACAGTGACTCACACCTGAGGACTGGAGGTGAGGTGTCACTAATAATAACACCCCTGCAGCATGAAGAACTCAAATTACCCTCAGTCAGTTTGACAGTACGTGACATAATGACATGTAATCTTGGTTTTTGGGATATTTAGGTCAGGACTATTTTAGTTTTCTGTTGCTTAATGCCTGTTTTTTTCTAAGTCTGGAGGAAATAAGAAGAAGTTTTCTCATTTGCAAACAAACTGCGTCCATAAATGTTTTGAAGCCCGCCTCTAGTGGCCGTCGGGAGTATTGCACATTATTGCACTTCTGCATTGGCATCATTGTTGAGCCCCACTTGCTTCGTCACACAGTCTATGCTCCTGACACCAGTTTTGTATTTACTCTTCAATCATGAATGTTGTGTCAATCTTCAAGAATCACAACAAGCATAAACTCAGTGAACTAGTGTATCTTGTGTGTATGATTGTGATTCTGTGTGTTCATACCGTGGAGGTCCAGCACACCATCTCTGACAGCCAGCGTCTTGGCTCCATAAACAGGAAGTTCAGGTGAGCGCAGGTTCCCGTGAAGTGTGATGATGGCTTTGTGTTGAAACGGCGCCCCCTCCTGGCCGATCTGCAGCCGCCCGCCGTCTGTGATCAGGATGTTTTCTGCCTGCAGCTCGATGTCGGCCTCATCAAACACCAACGTTCCTCCTGGACACAGAGGTTACAAAACACAGGCTGTTTAAAGAAAGCGAGTGTGATGTCACCCGTTGATTTGTGGACTCCTGTTTTGAAACCAGGAGATCAACATCTGAACGTCTCCATGTTGGTCAATTGGAGCCAGAATTGACCATATTTGTACATGACAGGAGTGAGGAGGTGTGTCTCAACGTGACTTCAGGCCTGTCGATCCAGCTAACCATGCCCCTAAATCTTCTTTTTGAAACCTAATATCAACTTCTGATTTTTTTCAAACACACATCTTTACAAAGTAATTTTTGTACCTTGAATGACGACCATTTTGAGCACAGGAGTGCTGACGTCCAACAGGATGGTTTGGTTTTTAGTGATGACGGCAAGTGTCCCCTTCTCAGGTGGAGACTGTCCTCCCCACGTGAACCTGGACGACCACACGTCGATGTAGAAGAAGTCTGCATCATCCTAAAGAAAGAGACAAATACTGGATGAAAAACATGTTGTAATAAACACATAAGATCAGGCTGATGTTGTGATGATTTTGTGCTGAGGATCTATAAAGTCCTACACAATGTTTTTACTGAGCATCAAACTGAACTCCTCTCTTACCATCTTGGCGAAGCCTCTGTCTCCGATGCTGACTCGGACTTTGGCTTCTTGCGACTGCCGCTGAGCGTTTGTCACACAGATGATGTGTGTGTCGTTGGTGGACTGGACGTCACACACGGAGCCGGCGATCGACACGTTGACTTCACTTGTGTTGGTGCTGTAAAGTGACAGAGCGAGTGCATGTGAGCAGGAGTGCAATGAATGACAACAGGAATATAGATTCTGTAGATTAAATAAAATGTTAAATTATTCACCATCAAGTAATAAAATTATCATGTAAACTAGTATTAAAGACATGCGAAAATACCTTACTTTAACATATTATAATGTATCTATATAACTATACACTACTTTATATACTCGACTACTACTGCTACAACTATATATTAATATAATGTTAAGATATTATATTCTTATCTTGCATTAAAAAAAATCAATCATAATTAAAATTCGAGGAATATGTTTCAAGGTACATTACATTACACATAATATAGTACAATTACATTTATAGATGTATCTATAATATCATATATGAATAAAATAAACCTTATTTAAACAAAATCTACTATATTGCATCGTACAGTGTAAACATCATTAGTTTCTTATGTTTTAACTGAATATGATTTAATGTCAAATAATAAAACAACGGAAGTTTGTGTCAAGGTACATTTTCATTTTTTACAGCACGTCAACACATTATGTTTATTTTTATTCTAATTTTCTGACATGATGATGATATGATATATAGTATGTTTTGATACACTTGTGTAATGTAATGTATCATCCCACAATTTATTCTACATGACTGTACATATGTTAAAATGAAGTTGATATTGTATTTTTTTTTATCTTTCCATGAGTTCAGCACATAGTCTGTATGTAAAACTACACATTGAAGCTTTATACTTGGCTCTGGACACTGATATTTATTATACTTGGAAATACTAAAACTGCTCGTTATGTGTAACATCCTGTCCAAAACAAGACATAAAACCAGATGTGTGATGTAATCTGAGTCTGTGTTAGCTGTCAGGCGATGGTCCATAATCTGGGCGTGTCTCCTGCCGTCACTGCACCTGAAACGGGAGCCGGTGATAGTGAGCCGGGTGCCTCCAGCGGTGCCTCCTCTGCGCGGAGAAACCTCGGTGATGACCGGGGTCAGCTGAGATTTGTAGGTGAAACCATTTGACATGTTGACGGCGTCCAGCGGGTTAACGACAGCGACGGGGCAGCTCACCTCTGACTGAGTGCCTGAGGAGACAGATTACACAACCACAGAGGGAATTAAGACGCTGACAGAAAAGAGGCAGCTGGAGATGTCTCATCATTCCTGACAAGTTATTATCTTATTTGACACATGTATGTTTTCTGCTGCGATACGAGGCTGACAGCATTCCTCGTAGTCACGGTGTCTGCATTCGTGCATTTCGAGCTCAGCTCAGACAGGACTGATGAATTTCAAACAAAATATGATAAACCAGCAGGAACAGATTCCTCCTGAGGGACAAGGTGTCACTGATAACGTACAGACATCTGTTAATAAGGAGCCTTTTCTTTTCTTCAAAAGAAATCCAACCGGTAAAATCACTGAAGTCACACTTTGTCAAGGTGGGAAAATTCCTAACTTGGTATTTTGAAGATGTACAAAGTTCAATTTCAGAGGTGAAGGGGTCCAGGTGGATTATTGTGCTTTGCAATTAGACATTAATTTAATAATACAGTAGAAATGCAATGTTGTTTTGAAGTCCATCTGAATTAAAAAAATGTCTTTTGAATCCTTTTAGACCACATCACTGGTCCTATTTTTGCCTCAATCAATGATGTCAGACAAAAATAAATAAATAAAATCTCAATCTGCTGTTAGCAGCACGGCTCAGATTCCCACCAGAAAACTAGCTATGGTGTTTAGTTGGGTTTCAATGGTCCAATCAAACTGCTCCAAACATTTTAAGTCCCACCTACATGTCTTTATTTAGCCAGAAATACGTCACAATCCAAAAGTTAGATAGTCTGGAAAAGCAGTTTCAGCTGGACTTTGACGTACTGACCCTCTCAACATCCACACAACAGCTGATGTGGACGCTGTGTGAGTTCAGACCTCTACTGGTACACGACCTGTACCCGTATTCATGTTTAAATTAATAATATATTCATGTTATACTGAGGATAAACTGACCGTTGTTATATGGAGACCGGCAGTACAGACGGGTTGATGTCGACGCCTCTCTGTCCACTTCACACTCCTCTCCACAGATCAGCACTGTGGAGTTTTTCGGGTCAAACCCAGAGCCATGGACGGACAGCAGAGCGCCGCCACCAAAACTACCTGAAGCACAGAGGAGAGAGAAACAACTCACTCAACAAGACGAAGATCGATTCAGAGGAGGCTGCAACACCAGAGGTAAAGACCAAAAGATAAACCAACAGAAAACTGAAACTTTACACCTGATAACTCTGTTTATCCATCAACCGTCTCTGCTTACCTTCGCTGGGCTGCACGCCGCTGAGAGTCAGTTCATACGTGAACGCAGCGTCAGACCAGGCATGACCTTTGACCCGGTGATGCAGCACCACCGGGTAGGTCCCCCCCGGGTTGTTTCCTGCGGTGCACTGGACCTGAGTGTCGGAGACCGAGGACACGTTGCAGGGGACGTGGTTCATGGTGACGGAGACGAGCTGAGAGTCGTTTCCAAATCCTGAACCTGTCAGCGTGACCACGGAGCCGCTCGGCCCTGTGGGAGACAAACACAGGACAGGACGGAGGGCGGGACAGTTTAAGACACTGAATGTGAGACATGGTATAGTTTGGATGTTTGGGTTTGTATATTCAAGTTATTATAGGGACTATTTTTGAAGGATCCCATACATCTCTAATTGTTTTCTAACCTCTAAACCTGAAGCAAACACTTATCATCTTGGAAACAAAGCAGATTATGATTGCTCTTTTTGAACCATTTAAACTGAAGCCTGATCCTGATCTGACTTTTACTGAACAAAAATCAAATAAACGTGGTAAAAATGCACATTTTTCCTCACACACGGCTCCTTTTCATGTCACTTTTATTTTTTTATATTGACTTTCCTTACAAAATAAAATGTTTTAAATTTGTTGACGTAAATCATCTGTGCATTCAAAAAAAGCACAACACCAGTTCTGTGCAGCACTGAGGTCCCTGCTGATGATGTGAAAACCTTTTTCTCTCCCTCCTCCTGAGCACAGGTGATGGACAGAAGAGAGAGGATGACACCTACCGGTCGTGGGGCTGATGGAGGTGACGTTGGGAGTGTGAGCTGCAGAGTATCTGAAGTTGAGAGGAGGATACGCCACAGAGGAAACCCGGATGTTGACGGTCACCAGCCCCTCGCCGTGAGGCGGCGTCAGGCAGCGAAGGAGACCCGGCGTCACCTCCTGGATCCAGCAGGGTTTACCACCAACCATCACGCTTGTCTTTCCTGGAGTGAAGCCGTTGCCGGTGAGGACCAGCGGCGTCCCTCCTGCCAGACTCCCCACATCGGGCTTCAGGTCGGCCTGGGCCTGGCTGGTCAGGGTGATGTCACCGGATGCGAGGCCTTTGCTTCTCACTATCACTCTGACTGGGTGGTCACCCGCAGGCAGAGCCTGAACTCGCACCGTGATGTTTGCATCGGTCACGGTGGTGACTCCTAACTCGGTGGAGCTGGCGAAAACTGCCACATCATCAACACTGCTGCCAAACCCAGAACCAGAGATGGTCACGGTGGTAATATTATTGATGGTGTCGGGGGAGATGCTGGCGACTGTGGGAGTGACAGAGGACGAGTACAGGAAGGAGCAGTTTGAGTGGCAGGAGCTCTGGATGCGGCCCGATTGAAAGACGACGTCACCGGCGTGCGGCTTAGAGGGGGCGGTGTCGCAGGTGATGGATGTGTAGTTGACAGACAGGACGTCGCAGGACTCGCCGGCTACACTCACATCTCCCTGGGAGAATCCAGACCCG
>OOFC01014542.1:0-27685 GCA_900323345.1 Pseudochromis fuscus
TGGACAAGATGGGGCTCTGCTCAGTGTGTTTTCCGACTTTCAGCTTTCTATCAATAACTCTGTTCATTATAGCAGGGGGAACACATCCTGATGGCTGGGATTTACACTGTCAGATTGGTTCCCCCTGTGTTTTTGGAGCTCCGAAGGTCCTACAGTTCTCAAATTAATACTGCACACTTATCTAATTATGAGTAATGTGTCCTCCAAATTTCAGCTTCCTGTCAGTAACTCTGTTCATTATAGCGGAGGGAACACATCCTGATGGCTGGGATTTACAGTGTGGATCCTTTCATTAACTTTTTCTTAAAGGACCCCATTAAATTATGGGTAATAAATGCACCCTATGGTATGTATGAACAGAATATTCATGTCTATAGTTTATGGGATATTTCTATATCTATTTATTTAGTTTTTATATTAAGTTATGTCGAATTTACAGATGATGTTGTTAGCAACATATAATGTTTGCTGTATCACAACACTACTGAATGTTAGACAAACTCAGCAACATAATGTTGTCCAACTTAGTGCCACCACAAAAGACTACAATTATTAACTCACAAACAAGAATGTTCTTAAAAACACATCCGAATTATCTAGGAATTGCTGAAAATATCATCTTACAGGAAGCCCCGTTTAACAACTAATTTGGGAATACTGACATCTGGTGTTCATTTGATGTCCAGCTATATATATATAAAATTATAAGACATGGTGGTTTGAACTTCCCCAAAGCTAATGAAGTCAGCATGCTAATCTACTTCATGGGTGATGAAGCTGATGATATTCTGGGTGGTGAAGAATATTACAGGTCAACACTTTCTGCCCAGAAAAACTGTGATTTACGACAGTGATATTTAAAGAGTAAAGTCAACAGCACGCGTAGACGGCCAAGTATGCTTCAGATGAGGAAAAACCCACAACCACACAAAATCTCAGTGTCCAGCCGAAGAAGTGACACACCACAACATTACAGCAACATTACAGCAAAGCATGTAAATCAGTTAAGATCACATTCTGTCCACAGAGTGAAACAGACAATATGAGAGTCATCAGAGAAATGACATCAAACACAATTCACAGCTTCCTTGTTATGGTCAATCAGCTTAGGAAACTCATCTCAGGACTGGTCAAGAAAGATAAGTAACTATTTGATCTACTCTAAGAAAAGTTTGAGACAGTGCACATCAGAAAGCCTTTGAATGACTAAAAAATTAGCTTACATCACCTCCAGTTCTGACACTGTACACAGAGCTGATGCATCATCCTTTGGACTTGGTGCAGTTCTCCTGCAGACAGAGGGTGAGCACTGGAGACCAGTAGCATATGCAGACAGAGCAGAGGCACACAGAGGGGCAGAAAGAGGCTGTGAGCATTTCAAAGACTTTGTCAAAGACTCAAAGACTTTTCCATCAGGAGACATCTCTTAGTCGAGACTGATTTACTGACTTAATATCAACAAGCGGTGAATCCTGTGGATCAGAGACTGTCTTTCCTGCCGTGCACAGAGTGTGTGTTGGGGGAACATGTTGGATGTGCTCGCTGTCAACAAGGCTGTGTTATTCTCTCTTTTTACTAATGATTGTGTGAATAATGAAAAATATTTCAAACTGTATAAATATGCAGATGACATGGCCTTAGTTGTTCTTTTATGGAAAATGGAGCCTTTAGGTGAAGCTGCCTGTGTGGCTCATATGAAGGCCCTTCAAATATGGTGTCACATAAGCAAACTACAAATCAATGTGGGAGAGTGAGAATGTGTTTACATATCACTTTCCTGTCTGATACGGTCACTTAAGCTGCAAATCCAAAAATAAACTGCCCAGAACTGTGAAAATGAGCAATAAAATAGTTGGTGTACCACAAAAAGAAAGAAAGGGAGTATCCTCGCTGATAGCACCCATCCTCCCTCTGGACAGTTTGAGTGATTAAAAGCTCTGGGAGGTGATATAGATCCCATCTTGCTCCCATAAATGTATTTAAAACAATCTTTTATCAAGTGCCATTGTCACGACCGGGTCAGACAGCCATGACAAAAAGATAGAGATGCACACAAAGGATACGATTAACAGAAGGATTTTCATGCAGTAAATCAATACATGCAATGATAATTAATCAGTAAGATCAGTAGTGGAGGTGATTGGATGAGTGGGAGGGTGTAGTGGTGCAGTGTTGAGGGGTGCAATAAACAAACAAACAAACAAACAAAGCAACAAACCAAATCAACAAAGCAAACCAAGGAGCTGTCTCAGGCAGGACGGAGGGAGACTGATTAGCACAGGTTTTGAAAAGCTGCTCTGACACACACAGCCCAGCTTGATGACATTAGTTGGTGACTGCAGCTCAGTCTGACCACCTACCTGTAGTATCTGCAAGGTAACCAAACCAGGAAGGGGTCATCACATATTTTAAATTCAGATTTTATAGATGCAATGTCACAGGAACTGACTTCATGTATGTAACGTATCTTGTTGTTTGTTTTATCAGTTGCTTTTATGTTTCTTTTCTCTTGGGTCTGTTCGACCAAAGATAATAAAGATTTATTCTATTCTAAATCTCAGGAAATTTACATAATAATCCAATACTGTATGTGCTGCACACAAATTCTCTCTGAGTACTACTGCAGTACTTAGTGTGAGATACGCTTATTAGGAACATTTGAAGATTAAAACTGAAAAGTGTAAAAATACAAGAAAGGTAAGTATTGCTATAACAACATCCCTGTCTTAAAATAAACAAAACAATCTTGTGCCTTTGCTGCAATAAATTGTCATCTCTTGCTTTACCTTGTTACTGGTTAAATACAGCTTGAAATTAGCTTTAAAAATTTACTGAAAAGAAGTGAGAAATAATTGGTTCAAAATAAGACATATTTCCTTTGGTGAGATGGTGTTTGCTACCTTGGCTAAAAACATGTCCACATTTCTGGAAACAAGCTTTTTAAACTTGCTTAGATTTCAGTTTTTGCAATGAACAAAATCAAACCATCGTAGGGACAGTCTCAGAGGTCAAAATAAATATGAAAATGATTTTTTTTTTTAACAATTTGACAACACACTGAAAGTGAGTTGAGGTTTGAACTCCACTGTGCTGTAAATCAGTGAACCTGAAGCTGTGAGCCCATAAACTTTACTGCTTGTGTTTTCCTGCTTTAGCTCCAGTTGATGTTCCTCCTCAAAAAATACACGTGACGCAATTGAACGTCGAACACTCGATGGATTCCTGTGGCTCCATCCTAAACTCCTCACGACTGAAACATCTCCTACCGACACAGCTGTCGCTGTGTTTTTCCTCTCGGTTTCATAAAAGGCTTCTCTTCACGTTGCTGCCATCTTTACGATCTGAGTAGGCGTGTTTGGCACTTTCCATGCAGCCTTTAGTGGAAGCAGTCATTCATCCTCCCTCCCTCCTCCTTCCTGTCTGCATCTGCCTGGCGCTTAATACTCTCTCACCCTCATCCTCCCGCTTGCTCTCTCACCCTCCTCCATATCTGTTTGTTTTTCTAGACAAACAACTGAGTATCACAATACCCACAGCCGGCAATTAGTGGAGATTAAAGCTGCGTGTGCGTGTCTGGGTGTGCTTGAACTTGTGTGGGTGTTTCAACGTGTTTCTCCTGTTTAGGTGGAAAGAAAGTGATAGGGAGGTCAGGGTTGGAGGAAATGAGGCAGAGCTTTAGTGGGAGTGAGATTTTGTAGACAACAAATTGCTGGAGGGAGACAAGACGGACGAGGAAATACTGAAGGTACACCTGTGGTCATAAAAAGGTGGACACCCAAACAATACCCCATGTTTCTTATCTATGCTTGCCACTCCAGAGGACGAAGACCTCTACTACTACGACTCTTTTAATCTTGTCCAGGCTGTGTCTGGTCCTACTCAGGAACATGGACACACTCTTGATGTTGTTTAATCACATGGTCTTACTGTACTGAGAAGTTTGTGATGATATGACCATATGCCTGTTGTATTCGACATGCCTCTCCCTTGTCGGATGGTTAAACCTCGCCCTCCTCTGCACCTCCGTGGTGTGAACTCTTCCACTGCTGCCCTGTTGTCTGCAGCTTTCAACTCAGTGATCAAACCATTTGAATCTTTGGGCTTTTACTCAGATGTTGATTCCTTATTTTACCTCAACTTGTCAATCTATATTAGTCAATGTATCCACTAAAAACAAAGCTTTCCAAACTTAAACCTGGTCCCTGGATAAACGATGCTCTGCCTGCAAGAGAGCTGAGCGACAGTAGAAAAAGGACAAGTTACAGGTGTTTTTCCAGATGTTGAAGGACAGCTGGTTTTCTTATCAGAGAACTGTGAAAGCTGTTAGACCAAGGATTTCTCTGACATGATTTTCACAATCCTCACGTTCTGTTTAAAATTGTAAACTCTGTTTTTAATGCTCCACAATCCCCTTGCCTGGAGAACTCAACTGAAGTGAATGAGAACTTTCTGAGCTTTTTTTTATGGATAGGGCTGTGAATATCAGGGCTCACATTAGTCCTCCTTCTTATGATCCCTCCAGGTCTGTTACAAGCTCAGCTGTCTCTCACCACTTCAAGGCACTCACCTTGCCCTCCTTCAAAGAAGTGATTGATCATATGAGGCCTGCTGGATCTCCCAATGATCAAATTCCACCTCGCCTTTTTAAAGAAGTCCTTTCTACCTTGGTACATTTGTCCTCAATATTATAACCGGCAGCTTAGCCAAAGGAACTGTACCTGTGAGTTGTAAGCATGCCGTCTTGACTCCACTAATTAAGAAGTATGGTTTAGAGTCCTCTGTGCTTTCTAATTTCAGGCCAATTTTTAAGCTCCCTTTCTTCTCTAAGACCTTGGAGAAAATTGTTGACTGCCAGTTGATGTCATTCTTAGACGAGCATGACATTTTTGAGGTCTTCCAGTCTGGGTTTAAGACTCGTCACAGTACTGACTCGGCATTGCTGAGGGTTTCTAATGATGTCTGTGTCGTTTTGGTTCTGTTAGACCTAACAGCTTCAACAATGGACCATCAGATCCTCCTGTTGCACCTGGACAGCTGCATGGGTAGCTAGGGTGGTGCCTTAGGCTGGTTCAGGTCTTTCTTGACAGAGAGGAGGTTTTGTGTCGGTCTTGAAACAGTTCAGTCCAAAGCAGTGCCTCATGTGTGGAGTGTCTCAAGGCTCTATACTTGGCCCTCTGCTCTTCTCCTTGTATTTACTTCCTCTTGGTTCAATTCTCTAGAAACATAGCACTTCCTTTCATTTTTATGCTGATGATAGTCAGATTTATATCCCAGTAAAAACAAAAAAAAACCTTATTCTGCAAAACAACTAACAGAGTGCATTGCAGAGGTCAGTACATGGATGGCAAGTTTTTTTTTTTTTCTTTACATCTAAATGAAAATAAGACAGAGGTCATATTGTTTGGGCCGAGTGAGGCCTCCAAAGTCTACATCAATCTGGATCCTTTAAATCAACGCTTGACAAAGATAGCAACAAACCTGGGGGTAAGGCTGGACAAAGATCTTAAACTTGATGCTCAGGTTAAATCAGTGGTCAAGTCCAACTTTTTCCACCTGAGACAACTGACCAAAGTGAAATCATTTCTTTCTCAGCATCACTTTGAGATTTTACTCCATGCTTTTAACACAACATTTCCAGACTGCTGCAGTGCACTTCATGTTGGGCTTAGCCAGACATCCAGACATCACTTTCTTGACTACAGCCTGTCCAAAATGTTGCTGCTTGACTGTTAACTTGTACCAAAAAGTGAGATCATATTACCCCGATCTAAAAGTCACTTCACTGGCTCTGGGTTCCTTTTTGGATTGATTTTGAAATTCTTTTATTTGTTTCTAAATGTCTTAATGGCCTTGCCCCTCAGTTTCTGTCAGACCTGTTACAGCCATATATCCCCCACACTCCCTCAGGTCGGCAGATCAATTGTTGTTATTGGTCCCAAAGACAAAGCTAAAGCTGAGAGATGACTGCGCCTTTCAGTCACTACACCACAACCTGTGGAATGATCTTTATGCATTCAGCAGTCTCCTGCATCGTGATCCTTTGCAGCGTATTTATTTGTTCTTATGTACAGTAACCTACATTAATTATAATCATCACATCACTGCTGCAAACCATTAACCTGTGCTGTCTCTTGTATAGTCCGTCCCTGTCCTCTCTGTCCTCTCTTTATAAGTCCCCACAGGCCTCTGGAGCTACCTGTCTCTGATCCATGGAGCTCTGTGGTTCTGGGGTCTGGCTGACCGGTCCATCCACTGTCCTGACTCGATGTCCAGCGTCTATTGTCTCTTCTGTCTCGCTCTCTCTCCATGTCCTTTTGTCTCTGCATGAACATAACATGAACCTGGAACTTCCTTTTTATCTTGAGCATGTTAGCATGACCGAATCTGCTAGTTAGCATGAAACAAAGTTCAGCTTTGGCTCCCGTCACTTGTTTCAAGTGTTTTTTTGTGTTTTTTTGATTAAATTCTGGACATATTAAAAATTAGACAAGAGGGTGGTGGGCTACACAATGTGGAGTCAAATCATGAAGTAAATTCTTTTGGTTTTTGCATTAGCTGAGTTATTTTCATTGAAGTGACTAAGTTCCATCTTTGAGCATCAATGTGCTACCAAAGACAGTGAAGAAGAAAACTGTCAGCTAGTAAACATGGACGTAAACAATGCAGGTTTTATATAAAGTATATATGAGACAGTACATTCATCAAGTGCAGACACAATGCACTGTGGTGAGTAGTAACAGAGAATGTAAATACAACAGAGCCAACTCCTCAAGGTGCCTTTAAAATGAATATGGTATTATTTATCCCACAATAGTGTTGTGTGGTGGCTTTGTTAGTCAGAAGAGTAAGAGGGGATGGATGTCACATAGAGCACAGAGGTGATTCAGAATTTGTTCATTATCTCAATGATATAGGCAGCGGCTCACTGGGTTGGTCCCTGTGCTCATTATCCTGACACTTTGTGAGAAAAAAAGGAAAGTAATTTCTGTCTATCTTAAATGTGTGTGTGTGTGTGTGTGTGTGTGTGTGTGTGTGGCCAAAGGACAGCATGGGAAGTTAAGAGGAGGAGTGAACACAGGCAGTAACGCAGGTGCATGCCCTCGCTCTCTCCTCTTTATGCAGCACATCATCTGATGGTGAGCGGAGAGCTTTTTCCCAGGAGCAGGTCACTGTTCACAGTAAGTGAGCTGCATGCATTTATCATCTTCTTTTTATTTCCCTCTGGCTCTGCTCTGCATTTCAGACCTCTGCATTTACTTTTAAGTTCTACCTTCAGTCTGCACCTGGGTCCAGTCGTCGCTGCACAAACTTCCAGGCGTCTGTTTTCACCCAGTTGGGGTTTGACTTTATTGCTTTCCTCAGTCAGTACTTTTTGATATTTGCATTTTAGGAAATTCTCTTCTGACGTACTGTATGAATAATTGAGTAAGTGGTGGATGTGCCAAGTCACTATCCTTCCTATTGTTGTAGCCGTGCAGCAAAGTATTTGGTATTCTGGCTTAAAATGCTAGATTTGATTTCTGTTGGTAGCTACTAATTCTAGTGTTAGCAGCCATAGTGGAATTAGATTATTAGCTTAGCTTGTTGGAAAGGGTAATCTACGGAGCCCCTAAAGGAATATGGGGAAAAAAAAGATGGGTGAAAAAAAAAGACAAGGGACATGGGTGAAAAAAAAGATGGGTGAAAAAAAAAAAAGTATGGAGCCCCTAAAGGGACATGAAAAAAACAATAGTTTTTTGAGATCTCGCAATACTTGCCTTATTTTTTTTTCACCCATCTGTTTTTTTCCCATGTCCCTTGTCTTTTTTTTTCACTCATCTTTTTTTTTTTTTCAAGTCCCTTTAGGAGCTCTGTAGCATCACAACATTAAGAACTGACCAATCTATATGTTTTTACCAGAAAAATTGGTATAATTGCGTTTACTGATTTTATTAAGGAGTATTATGATCACAGTAGCCCTCTTTTTATGATGTTTATTTAGTCTCAGAAGTCATGCAGTCACCTACATGCGATCCAAGTCGGACAATAGAAGAAAAGCACCTCTGGTCGCGTTTCCAATCCACGTGAGCCGCTGTGATGAGCATACTCACTAGACTATTCACTGTGTGCTGCCAAGGTCTCAAAACAAGAGAGGGGAGCACCCATGATATCTCCCTGCTCACTTGCCAAAGGCGACTTTTCTGAGGATGGGAGAGTTGTTGGCAGCTCCACTCAGTTGATGGGTCACAATCAAAATCAGCCATGTGCTACGTTGTTTTAGCTGGCTAAATGTTTGATGTAGGTAATGTGAAGTGTTGGAATAGGCTTCAGGATCAATATTTACTGTATATTAACATTGAATACTTAGTTAGCTAGAACAGTCTTATGGTGCATATATAATAAACTATGGTGCGTGAGACTGCTTTGCTTGATTTGACTGTTTCCCTTAGTTTGTCAGTGAAGTCCTTGGTTGTACATGTGATCAAACCAAACAGCCAATCGAAGGTCACAGTCACTATTGAAAAATGACCAATCAGATGATCAGAAATGTGCCCTTGCAGAGACGCATGAGGTTTTAAGTTCTAAGACTAAAAATGAAATTATCTCTTTAGGTAAGTCACTGTAGCTGTGGAGGAAATACCAAGTTTATATCAGCTTAGCAGCTTATGTAGTTGCTAATATTTGCTAATTCTTATGAATTTGTGTTTAGCTGTGTGTCTGGCGGCTATGCTAACACTGCTGAGGATGTAAAAAATAATTCGTACGCCTAAAGCGGTTTCAGATGGTCTGAGATCTACATGATGGGCAACTCAGACTATCAGTTTTTCTTGCTAAGAACCTGGTAAAGAGTGACAGTCAGACCACAGTGACTGGAAAGTGTGTGATGTGAAAACAAAGATGAGTCAAGATATAAATGATTAAAGAAGCAAACTGTTGCAGTATACATCCTTGAATGTTTTGCTTTTCTCCGACATCCACAGCCCTAAATGGATTGGTTTTCATGCTACACATGCAACTAAATCTAAACTGAATGTGGAGTAAAAGTGGTTGCACTGAAAATAGCCTGGAGAAGTCACAACTCCTAAATGCGTAAATCAGTTCAGCTCGAGGTCAGTGTGTCTAAAATTAAGCACAATTAGCTTAGCCTTGTGTTGTGCATTTCATCTCTCTGTACTTCCCATCACTTCGGTCTTCGCGTCTCTCCTCATTTGTCACGTTACATCGTTCCTTTTTATAACCTTTCCTGTTCCTGCTCTTCACTCCTCATTCAGCTGCTGCTGTACATAAAACCAGAATGGCAAGAAAAATATAAATAATCCTATAATGTGTGAAGTAAAATGTAGTAAGCCTGGAAGCTGGCTGCTAATTTGTTATTTCCATTTTCCCTTCCCTTTTTTCCTGTGTTCAGTATAAGCAGTCTCTGGATAGTAATGACTCTTTGTTGAAAACAGAAACTAAGCTGGCTTGCTGACCTTTTCTGCTCTGCGTGTAAAGCGCAAATTATCACCCACCCCAAAGAGGGAATTTGGACAAGGATGTTAAGTTCGAGTGAGATTACTGCATGAGAGGGACAGATGGATGGAGGAATGAACAAACGTTTGTTCATTTGTTAGTCCATCTGTCCCTCACACACAATATCATGGACACAGTTGATAAAATTTGACAAAAGTGGGAGTCATGATGCATCTCACCACCACACTCTGGCATTTTCAAATTTGACTCTCACAACTAATGGCTAAAGGGGACCTATTCTGCTTTTCCATGTTTCCTTTCCTAAGTGGAGTTTTACACTGTTGGGTGTTCATACTGCACATGGTCAAAGTTTCAGATCATGATGTAAAGTGATGTTCCAGTAATGTCTGTGAGAAAAGTGCTCAGATTGCAGCCTGAAGAAAATATTTTAGAAATCTATTTGGATGGTAAGATCTGTGACATAGGAAATAGTCTACTTCCATCGACCTCAGGTGGAGATTATATATTTCAGGGTCTTGTTTAGTGAGCGTAGGATGGAGCAGGAGATCGACAGGCAGATTGCGGCAGCGTCTGCAGTGATGTGGATGCTAAACCTCTGTGTTGTGGTGAAGATGGAGCTAAGCTGGAAGGCAAAACTCTCGATTTACCACTCGATCTGCGTTCTAACACTCACGTATGGTCATGGGCTCTGGGTAATGACTGAAAGAACAAGGTTGCAAATACAAGTGGCTGAGTGGACGGACACCAGTCTTACAGTGCATTCAAACTGAACTTGACGCGATTACATCATAAGTTAATGGGAAGATGGGAGTAGATGGGTATTCGTGTCTACTTGCACCATGCCTCTCGTCTTGTGGTATTGCTGATTCCCAATGTCATCCAACAGCAGTGGGGGATGAGCTTATTGTCGCTGTCTGTGTCCATCCAGAACTTTATGATACAAATTTAACTCTGTACCAAGAAGCAGAGGAGCTGTTCTCCATTTATCTTGTTCATTGTTGATCACGGAAGTAACAGTAGCTGCATTTACCAGGAGGAGCACTACTATTGGTTGTTACTCGCATGTGGTGTAATCACCCGTACACGAATGCGAGTACAAGACTCAGAGTAGTGCCGCTGCTCCTCCACGTCAAGAGGAGCCAGCTGAGGTGGTTCAGGCATCTGGTGAGGATGCCTCCCAGATGCCTCCCTGGGGAGGTGTTTCAGGTATATTTGACTGGGAGGAGACCTTGGGGCCGACCCAGGACATGCTGGAGTGATTATCTCTCTCGGCTGGCCTGGGAACACCTCAGGATTCCCTCAGAAGAGCTGGTGGAAGTGGCTGGAGAGAGGGAGGTCTGGGCCTCTCTGATGAGGCTGCTGCCCCCCCGACCCCAACCAGGAGGAAGTGGAAGAAGATGAAACAAGAAATAGCCGACTTTTTCCAAGCTGTTTTGAAGATCACAGTTGTCAAAGTAACTTTCTCCAGTTCGCCTCTCCTAAATACTAATATATTTATTTATTTCATGTACTGTAGCATATAATAAATGCCAGTGCATGGAGATACTGTACAGAACAGGTGTCAAAGTTATGCGATGGAGGCTGAGACAGGTTTTGCAGGTTTTCTTTCCAATGGCCTCTCCAGCAGGTGATCTCACTGATTAGCTCCTGTCCTCAAACTGAAGGAGGTGCTGATCATTAAAATCATCTGCTTCAGGAGCCGGTTGGAAAGAAAACCTGCAGGGTCTCGGCCCTCCATCACATGACTTTGACACCTGTGCTGTACAGTCATTAACATTTTACCAGCTCTGTTACCAGTATTTCCCGACAGCAACATTTTCCACTTCAGTTGCATTTTCCAGCATTTCCCACACATACACCAATTAATCTGGATATACGTAGAAAATGTTTATGTACAGCTTGTTAAAATATGGACTCCACCATCAGCCATCCTCCACTATTCCTTCCACAATCAGCTGATAATGGGTCTAATATTGACCAAACACAGACGTCCTCCTGATTGTTCTGGTGGTGAATGTTGGTGCGTCTGCTTTCAGATTCTGGATCAGATTCAGACTAAAACATTTTTGAACTAGTTTGAAAAGTTTGAATTTCCAGTTGTTTACAGCATAGACTGTGTATAGAAGTCACCTGTTGGAGAGTCACCCTCCATCTCCTGTCTCCCTGACATTAGCAATCAAAAGTGAAAGTGTCAAAACAGTTCATTTCAGAGAGAGGATTAAATGAGAAACTCAGTAAATGGCCATTACAAGCTGAATAACAATGATCTGCAATCTATGCAAAACTTCTACTAATAATAATGGTTTGGATTTATATAGTGCTTTTTTCTGGAAGTCCAGACTCAAAGTGCTCGCAAAGACTGTCATTCATTCACACCCACTCATACCGGTACTACTCCAGTCATACCAATTAGTCTAGACGAGGCCACGACTCTAAATATAAGGCTAGAAAATGAGCAAACTGGATCCTCTTTAATGAGTTAAAGTGAGAGACTGTTGTACATTGAGTGATACTGTTCAAACTTTGCATGTGTTTCACAAAAGTAGCACCAGATAAACCTCAAACCATGTTTACAGTATACTGCTACATGCAACTGTAGCTGCAATACATCTTTAAAATCACAAGATGGAGGCTTTTGTGCTCAAGTGCTAGTTTTTATTAGTAAAGCAGTTGCTTTGGATTCAGATTGGCTGCCTCCACATGAGATTCACACAACCACTCATAAGTTTTTTGACCTACTTTTACTGAAGACAAGTATCACAACGCATGTTAGATACAACTGAACACATATAGCAACCATATGGTAAATGGTAAATGTAGTTGTATAGCGCTTTTATGACCTTAGCTAGGTCCCAAAGCGCTTTACAAGGCAACTCATTCACCCATTCACACACACACTCACACACGAATGGCTACAGAGCTGCCATTCAAGGCGCTAGCCACCATTAGCAACTTTGGGTTCAGTGTCTTGCCCAAGGACATTTCGACACGTGGACAGGAGGAGGCGGGGATCCATCCCACAACCTTACAATTCATAGGCGACCCACTCTACCACCTGAGCCACAGCCGCCCATAACATCAAGGTATATTGAGTAAATATTCTCTGCCTCTCCTGTGTTTAACAGCAGGAGCAAGTCTAAAACACTTGTAATCAGAGTTAAACATGTTGAACCAGCTGGGTACATCCCTTTGTCTGTACATGGTTTTTGTTGTCATTGGAGCACCATTGGTTTTATAGGGTGACTCAACATGTAACAGCATGGTGATAGGCCCCTGTGCAAATATTTTTTGTGTGCCCCCACCCCCGCCCTAAACACAAGCCACAAGCGCATGCTTGTGCGCACTGCACACACACACACACACACACACACACACACACACACACATGCTTGGACACACACACGGACCGCCACTTGAAAGATTGTCACAATGTAGGCTAACGTGAACGTGATTGGCCACCGACACATATCCTGCAAACTAGCCTTTCAGCACCATGGACAGCGGTCAAAGCTTCATATCAACACTTATCTAAAGGCCTGCCCTGACCTGGGCTCAAACTACCATGTCCTGATGATGTATCCAAACTATCAAACATTAAAATATAGCTGACATTAACAAAGCTACACATATCTTGCACAGTATGTCTATGAGCATAACCATCAACAAAAACACAGCCTATTATGTGCCTTACAAAAACACAACATTAATGTGGCACCTATATCACACAATCATTGCATGTTATCACAGACAAAGGTAAAATCCCAGTTTTCATCACCCTTAAAATAAAGGTTGAAGGAAATGAAAGAGAATTATTCCCACCGTTGGCTCCGTGGTGCTGGGGAGATCTCCTTCTGGTCGCCCAGAGAAAATGGATGTAAGGTGGATACCGCTTCATTTGTGGAGTTAGCTGGCAAGCTACCGCTAGCCTCCGACGAGACGCTAGCTTTTGCTGGGTTTAAGTTAAAAGCTTGTCTAATTTGATCATTTTAGCTTGACCCTCATCCTGCTCCTTTCTCTCCTTCCTCTTTTGTACGCTGCTTTTTTGTTTGGTTTGCTAAACATGATGATGCTACCTTGTCTCCTCAGCTTTCATCCACTTGCTTTTTTTTCTTGCTGAAAGGAGAAACAACTCACATCACGTCACCGCGACTCATCACGACTGAGTGAGTGGACAACGATAATTTCCTCCTCTCACACCAGTCACTCAGCGTTACCTTACCGACCCACCCCGAGCTATTGCATTCACAATAACGGGGCCTGTGGCAATTCAGGACAGCTGCTTTATTTTTTTTCCTTCATGGGCCCCTGACGGCATCTGGGCCCCGGTACAGATGCACCAGTTGCACGCTCAATATTTACGCCACTGGGCTGACCCCAGACGTTTGAACGGTAGTGTATATTATGATTAAGTTACAGTTAATGCTAAAGCTGTTTGCATTAGCTGCTAATGCTGAACCTCACACTCGGTAATCAAAACATTCAGCTGATGAAATGAACCAGTTAGCCTGTTCCAAGGTAAATAATACACCAGCTCACACTAAAAAAAGCTAAACAATTAGTCTGCATATTACTGTGTTAAATCCATACAGTCAGTAAAAAACTGTGATTTTATATCCTGTAATTACTTTTAAACTCAAAACCTCAAAGTGAAGAGTCAGTGCTGGCAGTGACTACATCCATTCAGCTGTTAACTTTTCAGAGCTAACAGCTGGAGCAACATAACTGTCCATTGCTGATATGGGTAAAGTAGAAACCTCTGTTGTGTGCTGTGAGGAATGGGACCCAAAATGCAGAAAACTGGGTAGTGCTCAAAAACCAAGATTTAATAATAAAGAAGGGAACTGAGGGCATGAAAAAAACAATCATCTAAAAGTAACAAAACAATAGCAGGGATACAAAGTCAAAACAAAGAGCGAACAAAAGTACCGATCAAGACAGAGTTCATAAGAAACACATGGAGGAACCTGGAGAGACAAGCAGGTGACACCAGGACCACGAGGACAAAAACCAGGAACTAAACAGAGAAACTAAACAGACAACACAACCAACACAAAGCAAAGACACACTGACTAAATAGACCAGGAGAAACAAGACACAGGTGAAATCAGTCAGGGCAGGACCAACCATCAGAGGGAGGACAGAGACAGGAAGTTACTTAGAGACACACAAGGGAAGTGACTCTACAAAATAAAACAGAAAACTACAAGACAGACACAGAAAGACACTGAAAAGATGAGTGAAGCTACAAGGAAAAACAAGAAACAAGATTCAAGAGTAAGTAAAGAAACTACAAATACACAGAATCATAACAAACATATTCTGTTGGTTTTATTTAGTTAAATCAATTAGTTTAGTGTGAAGCTAAAAATTACCAAGTTTTCTGCAGATTACAAAGCAGCTCAACTTATTCAAAGAAAAAACTTTGAAATTTTCAATGGAGAAAATGTACTTTGGGTCAACTGGAGCAGGACTTTTAGTACAATTCCTGCTGTAACTGCCTACAGCCAGGAGCTAGTTATTTTTTCTCATCTCACTCTCACAAATGAAGTGTTTCTATTCATTATAGATTTGTAGCTGTCTAGGTCTTATCTAGGTCTGAGCTTATATAGAAATGTATGAAGTTTAACAAAATGTGTCCAAGTAATTGGACAATGGATGTGAGTTAATGAGATGACACATCTTAGCCGACAGCTCGCTGTGTGTTTTGAAAGGCCTTTAGTTTAATCCGTCTTCAAAGTGTGTTGGTTTCCTTCAGCATGTTCCAGTGGGATGTAATGGAGAGCAGCTCGTATCGATCCCTGAAGCCATCACCAAACACCGCTGAGTTCTAGCGGTGCATTTGTTTATACCTTTGGTGTTGAAGGATCAAGTAAAATGTTCATTCTGCTCACACGCTGAATATAAAATTAGTTATTCAGAAAACGTCCCTGAAAGTCAGTGTGGATGTAGCCATCTCCCATCTCTAAGTGCTTTGTTTACTTGTGGGATAAGCACTTTGTTTGCTTGCAGGACTTCACATGGGTCAACTGCCTGCTCTTTGCCAATGACTGCAAATGTTTTTCGTTTTTCCTTTTCTCAACTACTTTTGTGTGTGTCTGTTGTTTATCCCTCTGGGAACAAACAAGGCTGTGTGTGTGCTGCGCCTGCCTGTGCCTGCTGAGGTGAGGTGTCTTGTTTGTGTCGTGATGCAGTCGACTTGCTGATGTCACTCTGAGTATTTGCTACTTAAGTCTCCTGAGAGACAGACCATCTCGTCTGAATCATCAGCCCCGTCAGTCACAGGAAGGGCCTGGTGAGCTCTGAATTGGGAGTGTTTATGAAACCGTGGAGAGGTAACTATTATAAACATGAATAATACATAAGAATTTGATGATTATTAAAATAAGATTTCAGAATTTTCATCACTCTGCGCAACTCTTAAAATTCCTGATTTTATCTACCTTGTCTCATACTTGTTGTCATTTCTCAAAAGACCCTTTTCACAATTATTTCTTCCCTTTCTCACCATTCTGGTGCTTTTTCCACACAGATTATTGTGTTTTCTCCCCTTCCTCATCCTTTCGCTCCACATTCATGATCCTGGTTCAGTCATTTTTTTCATGCTCTGTCTTCTTTTTTCCTCCATCTGCTCAGCTCTCCTCCATCTGTCTTTTCTCACACTGATAACTTGTACCATCACATTTGCCACAGCCATGCCTGCGATCGTCAACCTCCTCTTTAACGTGGTCTCCACCAACACCACCATCTCCTTCACTGTGGTGCTGCCGATGGTCAGCCTGGTCTCTCTTCTGGTTGGGGTCGGAGGTCACCTCCTGCTGTGGCTGGTGCTGGTGAGAAACCCCCGCAGTCGCTCCAAGCCCAGCTCCATCCTGCTCCTGAACCTCAGCCTGGCGGACCTGGGCGCCCTGCTCACCCTGCCCTGTGTGCTGCTCAGCGCTAGTTTCCAGAACTGGCAGCTTGGTGGTGGGACCTGTGTCCTCCTGGGATTCATGACTTCGGTGACGGTGGGGGTAGAGATCTTCAGTCTGGCGGCATTGTCGGTGCTGAGGTATCGAATCGTTGCACCGCGGATGAGGCCGCCTGCTACTCTGACGCAAGTGTGAGTATCACATCAGGCAGAGGTGGGTTTGTGACAGGATTAGGGTCAATATGTGTGGAAGCTTTATGTCATTATGTATCACAGCCTGTATATAGAAATGGATGAAACAACTGGTTCTCCGCCAATGGGGAAGTACAACACCGTGCAATACTCCCTATGACCACTAGATGCTTGTTCTTAAAACCTCTGGCTCCAATTGACTTCAATGTCAAGTCAAACCTTGTTTCAAAATGTGGGTCCACTAACCAACAGGTGAAACACAAGGAAACATCACTAGATAGTTCTTGTGTATGTACTGTATGTACTATAGTACTGTAACCACCGAGTACTCTCTGGATCAGCTCCATGAAGGACCAGAATGTGAGGCTCACCTGATCGAACCTGTCACTGCAGCCACACATGTTCACCTTCAAACACCGAGCAGACCAGACCAACGTGGTGGCAGATGATCTGTCCAGGTTGCTGCACATCATCATCTTCCAGCAGGAGGAGGATGATGTGAAGGAGCACAGAGGGAGAGTCTGAATACAGAGTAACCGCGGGTCGTGCACACACACTTACAGTCACACACTTACTGCTCCACATACACCCACAGTCACATGCAGCCTCACTCACTCACTCACTCTGTGGAAGGGTTACGCCATTTTTATAGTATACACTTCAATAATCACCTGACTAATATTATTTCATTTTCTGTTTCAACTGTGTTTCTGAGTTGATGTGTTTGTGTATGAAAAGCTGTATTGTTAAATTACAGTTACTTGTTGGAACTCCATAGATGGGAATGAAGTCCATAGCAGACGTGTCTTGGTTAACTTGGCATAAAAACGTCACAGTCAGGGGGAGGGGCCAAGGATAAAAAAGAGGCCGCAACTGCAATGTGGACAGTTATGAAGGTGGTAACAGCGGATTCCTGAGTGGGTTTTTTTTCCCCTTGGTGCAAAAGTGGAGTAGTGGGGGAACTGTGTGTTTTGTTTCTTTATGGGTTACTTTATTTTTTTATTTGCAGCACTTTGTAAATACTCTGCACCTGACTCACTAGAGGCAGATAAATAACCACCTAGAAGCACAAGCACGCCACTGGGTTTTTCTTTGTTCTGGGAGGTTGGGAGAGAAACCTGCGACACACACTAACAAGTTGTTTCTGATTGAACCATTTGCTGCTCGACTAACATGAGAGTCAAAGTCAACACATTACAGTTTGTTACAGAATTATATTGTTCCAACAAACGGTTCCTGCTACAGCTGCTGCTGCTCTGTCTGCTGCTAATCTGAACTGTGCTGCTAACAGCACATTGATTGACAGGTGGATGGAGTGAGACTATTGTTTGAAATTGCTTGGGAATTGATGACAAGATTTTTTTATTCACCAAGAAGAAAATGTGATGGACCTTTGATAATAAAATTAATATTTTTTAATTTTGGGGGGTAACATTGTTAAGTAAGAGAAACATTTGACCAGTGATGTGATGTTTTTTTGAAGACCATTCTAAGCAAATATTTCCCTAATTTTTCCTGTAAGTTGCACATTATTTACAAAAGTCATTTTTTATGTATGTGTATATATTTAACTAGCAACTAAAAAAATCTGGTATTTACCTCTGGAGTTGGTGGAGAACAAAACTGATTTTCTATCACTAGGTGAGAACCACAAATACAAAATAATGCTAATGATCCTCTCCTGGATGATGGGTACATAAGCAGCATCACATTATTCTTCTATATTTATATATGTTACGTGTTACATTTATGTTTGTATGTTTTGCGCCTTAAATATGAACCGCAATCCAGTATTTTCTTGTATCGTGTGTGCAGTGACAATAATGGTATTCTGTTGTATTGTATTGTATTGTATTGTATTCTATTTTGTTACCTCCACCAAGGAGGTTATGTTTTTGCCAGGGTTTGTCTGTCTGTTGGTTTCCAAAATAACTCTGAAAGTTACTGACGGATTTTGATGAAATTTTCAGGGATTGTCCAGATGGGGATAAGGAACAAATGATTAGATTTTGGAAGTGATCCGGATCACTGTCTGGATCCAGGAATTTTTTGAAGGATTCTTTAACATTGGGAGATTTATGCATATGACTCCACCAAAAATGGTCAAGACACTTTGAAAAAAAATACAAGACAAGTTTCTAACATGGTCTACAATATAAAATAAATGAAGCTAGAAACATGCAACAGACATCTTTAAACAGCCACGATGCTGTGGAACTAATATTGATATAAATAAACACAAGACTAGTACTAGTAATATCTTTGGTGGAAGTCACAATATGGAAGGAAATGTGCTTGGCGGAGGTCTGTGCTCTCTGAGTGCTTTTCTAGTTCTGCGTGTTTTAATAATTAAATGCATGAAAATGCCAACGCATTGAAAATGTTGCTGTGGGGAATACACAGGGTAACACAGCTGGTAAAATGTTAACGACTGTACAGTATCTCTGTGCAGTGGTGGTTATTTCTATGCTGTGGTACATGAAATGAATAAATCTAACAATATTCAGGAGGAAATAATTGGAGAACACATTCAGTCTTGTTATTTAAACATTTCTTTAACTCCTGAATTGAACCAATGGCCATGGGTAGTATGAACATTTTAAAACTCTACTTGAAACAGAAAAGGTGAAAAAACACAACTTTTCCTCTTTAAAGTTATGAAAAAGTACAATACCTTACAGTCATATTCAAGATCAGAAAAGATTATGCATATCAAGCAAACTGAATGCAGCACATGGGTTTAGGAACCTAGTTATAGATTGCAGTTGTACAAGAAAAAGACAGATTGAAAGTACTTGTTAAATTCAGAGCAGAAGGAAGAAAAGATTTCCATAATTTAATTTGTGTTATCTACACCAATCTTTCCAACACCTCACTGAGTCCACTTCTTCTCTTCCCCTTCAATATCTTAACACCCAGTTACTCCTCAGAATCCACATTAACAGGAAAACTCCAGAACAGCAGCAATATTGTCTACATTTGCAATTCACTCAACAACAGTTAAAGTGAAGTGAATCCTGATTTTTCTTCTGTTCATACAGTTGTATGAACAAGTATATACACCCTGGAAAAATTGCATATGTTGTTGATTTTTGAAGTGACAATAAGTAAAAACACAATCCAGCAATCATTTAACCCTCATCATTGTGGTCAGTTTGACCCCACTTACTGTTGAATGTCTCAAAATAAACACTTGACTTTTTTTTTTTTGTTGCTTAATATTTTGTGCCTTGTTGTAGTTTAATTGGGACATATGGATAAACAAAAAGTTAACATGTGAATATGTTTTCAATGTTCTGTACACATTTTAAAAACTGTAGATAGAAATAATATAGATCCTTTAAAAACAACTAAAAGATCTTTCTTTGACATTTTAGGTCAATCAATGAGTGATTTGCATTTTTTTGACAGTTAATAGGTATTAACAGGTATTTTGGATGTATAAGGGGGTTGGATGGGGGCTTCAAGCCTAATCTCTGATAACAATTTATCAAAATTGCATAAGTCAAATTGACCCCAAGGATAAAAGAGGTTGGTGAACTTAAAGATAAGAGGGTAATATACAATGACTTCACAGTTCATGAATAGTGTATTTCTATTCCAGATTAAGGAGGTATCACCCACACCCTCTTACATTTTACTTTAGGCTGTGAGATATTTTACTTTATGCTCGAGATCTATCAATTGATTTTCAGTTTGTTTCTTAAAGTGGTTCAAGGTGGATTTTGATGTGAGCTTTGCTTTCACGTTTCCAACCGAGTGGATGACATATGCATTTGAAATTTGTTGATATCACATCGAGTGGAACTCATTGCTCCCTCTATCTGTGCAGTGTTTCCTGAGCCCCCTGGCTGCCACAGTTAACAGGTGGCAGGGTGCTCTTTTGATCAAGTGCTTTGATGAAAATCATTTTCTCCTGCCCACTGGATTAAGAGCTCAGTTTGAACTTTATCTGTCCACAGCAGTTGTTTCCAAAATGACTCCGGCTTATTCAGAAGTCGACTTTTTCCTGATGGGGTGGTAGGTGAAGTTTCCTTCTGTAGTCAGGTTTATGGATCAATGCAGCTCAGAGGCACGGTGCACCACCAATCCTGTGTCGACCTTCCTGAAGCTTCTTTAAAGTGATGCTGAGGTTATGACAATTTTTAATGATAGTGTGTGGAAATTGCGGGTTGAAAGTAGATTAATGACTTATTTTCAAAAGCTTTTGATGCTTGGTCTGAATCAATTAGCCAGTTGCATAAAGGAACTAATGTTTCCTGAGTGTTATGATAAGGTTTGAAGAAATTAGCATCACCTGAAGTAAGAGATATTCTAACGTCTTTGAATACAAACAAAATATGTAATTTATTTTAAGTGTGCAAGATTACATTTTGTTGAGGATGTGATGATGGCTGTAGTGCTGTGTTTAGTGTACCTCACCTGAAGTCGGGGATGCCTGCAGAGGTGCTGATTCCAGCTCCAGAGTGGACCACAAAGTACTGAGACTCCTTAATCAACTGAGCAAGTGTCTCCACCTTTGTCTTCAGCTCCTCGGGTCCATCAAACGACTGGCACGGAACAGAAAACACAGGCTTAAGGAACAAGCACAGGCTGGCACAAAATAAATGACCATCAGTTACCATATGTGTGACTCAAGAAATAAATACAGGATGATTTTACATAATATTTACATGTAAAACGTGGGAAGTGTATCTCAGTTGTTAGAATAAAACAACGTAGCTGTTTGCAGAGATTAGCTGCGAGCTCCTTTTCGTTTATTATTTACCTCGGGGAGTCCGCAAACACCTTTGTCTGCGTACGGTGAGAGCCCAGCAGCATAATTCACAGACATGTCTGTTGCCTGTATCGTATGTTTATTCTTTTGTGTTGAAAACTGTTCATGTATTGTCTCCTAGCGCAGTTCTTCCCAGGCGAGCTTTACAGGCAGTGTTTGGATGACGTAATCACCGTGCGACTACAGATGTTGCGTTCACAGACGTAAGAAAATCAAAGCTGTTTACCTCCGCGCTCAGCCTCACAAACACATAAGGCATAATAGTTATGTCTATGTTCACACAGATATAGAGATCCCAATGAAGGGTAGACCACAACCAACCTTACCGTGATATAAATCCACTTAAAATCAAAAATGTATAAAAGTATAAACACAACTTACCCCCGCGGTCTTGAAACTACGGACCTATCACGCCTATGTCACACGTTGATACAAAATAATCATTTGTTCACAAGATCCATATCCTAATCTCCATATTTATTTTGTATCAATATGTTAATATGTGCATTGTTGAAATGCAATCGTCAAACACAAGATCCATAACCTCTGCGGACAAGAGGCTCCATAGTTTACAGCCAATTGTTGAATCTTTTTTTTAATTCAGTATTTTATTGACACTTCTAACACTGTAAAGTTTTATGAAAATTAACACCAACAGCAGTTACCTACTACTCTTTTTTAAAAATGCTATTCTGGAAGAGCTGTCTATACTTTGTGGAATATTTCTTGAGCCAAAACAAAATTCAGTTCAGTTCATAAAAACCAAAATCTACTGAAATACTAATCCCCATTGTGAAATCATGTCTTCAGACAGAGCTGCTGCATTTTTCTTTTTAGGATCAGAGGATTTCTACAAACAATGACAAAGTATATTCTAATGCTGTAGCCATCAAAGTGGAATTAGTACGAGGGCACCAACACCTGAAAAGTCTATACAAGACATTTTTAAAATAGGAATAGTTTAACAAAATAAAATCAAGGATGTTTATCATTAACTGATTTAAAGATGTGTAACCTTTAACAGTTCTAGTAATGATTTCAAGTACTTTAAAACTGTGCATTTTTTTCCCAAATAAATCTTTATTTTTTTAGTTTTTAAATAGCTGAAAATAAAAAATAGACACAGGTGAATAAAACGATATGGTGATCATCCATACAGCTACATGTGCATATCGGTTATGGTTCCTGTTGAAGCTGTAAAGCAACACTGAAGACCACCTAAAGAGGAAAATAGTCGCTTGTCTTAATTGTTTTGTCACATGTAAATCGTTATCCTGAGAAATTCAGTATGACGTCCAAATTTTAGGTAAATAAAACAATCAATATTGCTGATGAAAAAAATACCCAGACACTCTAAAAATAATATTAACACTCGTCCATTCTCAACTAACACAAAGAATAGTCATGAAAAATTATACATGACAGCCTTGATCCTGATACTGCAACATCTCTGACAGACACTACCAACAGGTTATTTGCCAATCACACCTAATATTCTCATGACATAAATCAGTCTCAAGCAATGAGTGCAGGCATGATGTCTAAAGAAAAAAAGAGCGACTAAAATAATGAAGCTGGAAAGACAGCAAAGAGAAAACAAAGACAAGAGTACAACAAACAGTCATCAAAAGTTTTGGGATCTTGTTTACACACTGTTTTAGGTCTTTGGGCTCCATCAGGCCTCGCAAAGAGGAACCCTGAGGAGAAATACAATTCTGATCAGTAATTAGTTCTGCCCCTGCCCCTGCCCCCTTTATCCCCATGAAAAACTTGGTCATCCTACACAACTCTTAATCTGAGCTACTTCATATAACATAACCCCCACACTCAAAATGACAGAGAAACATATCCAACAGTAACTAGAAGAAACACAGCAAAGATCAATTTCATGTTAGCAAAAATGTCCACATGAGGGTTTTTCGACCCACTGTCTCAGCCGGGAGGTTCTCCAGACAGAGTCCTCCATCATCACGAGTCTTTGTTATCACAGAGCTGAAAAGCAGATCATGATGTAGGTAAACAGTCCACCAGTAAAAGAGACAAAAAAGCTTCCAAAGATGTTCTGGCATGCACAAGAACTTTGAAAACACACCGTCACGTGACAATTCATGTACTGTCCCATTGAGGAGAGACAAAAAGAAATAAAGGAAAAAAGGGGTATTTGCAGCACACTGTTCAAGACAAACAGGCTGCTTGAAGTCCTCACTCTTCTGTCCGTCACTGAGACCGACTGCTCGTGAGCAACAGCCACTTACAACGAGGGAAGGAAAGCTATGCAAGAGAAGAGGCTGAGAAATGTTTGGAAGTGTTTGCACCAGTGCAAACATTGCTATTGTTGACAGTGGTGTTTACCCAACAATACCTTACACTATACACGGGACTGACTGAACAGCTGAGTAGCACATTAAGTTTTTCTCTCAACGTAAGGTTTTAAGGTGATGATGAAAAAACTGTTTTGCAAAACTGGAAACAAAAAAAACTGGTGACTTTTGTGCTGGTGCAAATCTTACCAGGTCTGACCCTTCCACACAACGAGGCATCGATTCAACCTCCAAACAAATTCAGAGGCTGAAGAAAAAAAGCTCTTTTATCGGTTTAGAGGAAGGAAGCTTCAAAATCTTTCTTGGTTGTAAACCTAGAATATCTGGCAACTCGGGTTGAAAAAAAGGGGGTAGCATACATCAGCTAGATTCTGTCAAGAAAAAAAAAAAGAAAGCATGTCATGACTCCTCGTTGCCCGAGTCGTCTTCATCATAGCAGCAGTCGCCATCCCCGCCCTCCACATCGTCGTCGTCATAGTAATAGTCATAGAAGAGGTCGGATCCTTCATCGGGGGCTGGGGCGCGTGTACGGACGCAGTATTCGGCCAGCGTGGTGGGAACCTTCACGCCGTCGCGCTCAGCTTCAGCCTTGGTGGCCAACACCTGTTTTCTGGAGGAAAAAACAAACTGTTTTTTGTTGTATGTTTTAGTTATAGACTGTATGTAGAAATGGACATAGCAACTGTTGCTCAACAATGAGGACAATGCAGAAGTGCAAAAAAAGTGCAAAAGTCCCAATGACCACGAGATGCTGGCTCCAAAAACACTAGCTCCAATTGACTTCAATTCAACACGTCATTTTTATTATCCAATGAGACCAGACCTAAACTCCAGTCTCATGCACACTGTCCTTGGATTCAAGGGTCAGATTCACCTCCTCATTCCTCTCTTCATATCTAAATATGATCAACTCTGGCTCCAAAAAAAACAACATGGTAATCCCATTTCAAACTCCTGTCTTGTCCACAAACTAACAGGTGACGTCAAGTTAGCTTCTTCCATTTCTACATATGGTCTATGGATTAAGTATGGATAACTCTTGAAGGAAAACAAGCATAGCCATGTATATTAATATCACATTACCTGATGATCTCCACATATTCCCTGTCCTTGCCTTTGCTGTCCCTCCATTTGCGATACATAACAGAGGCATCGACATTTGCAGGAGAAAAGGTGTTTGGTTCGTTCAGCAGTGAGATCACACTCAGCAGAATGGTCCTGGAAGCAAACACAAAGGTGAGCGTGACACTGTCACCATTTTAAACTGGACACACACACTAATTATTGATGTGAGTAACAAGTGATGTGATGAATATCTAATCAACCTTCTCCCTCATATCTTTCATTTTAGATACTCAAATGGAGCCATGTAAACATTGGCTGGAACTATAGATAATATTTTTCATCATTGACTTTTCTGCTAATTATTTCAAGAATAGATTGGTTGTCTAGTCAGTAAAAAACAACAATGACAACAATTTCCCTGACCATTAAAACCTAGCAAAGACTAGAAAATAAGGGGTTTTAGTGGTGGTCCTTTTATCTTTCACAGTGATGGAGAATTCCCTTAAGTTGCTGCTTTTAATAAATGGTGTTTTGACAAAAAAAAAAACCTCTCTCTTTTTTTTTTTCTTTTTTAAGGAAACAGATTAAATATTTTACTTTGATGCTGTGCATTATAGTTCCTACACATTACAGCTCTACTAAAGAAGATATCTATTGACTAATTTGCCAAAAAATTATCAAATAACTTCCCTCTGGGGATTAATAAAATGTATCCATCCATCATCCATCCATCCATCTCACATGTAGCCCTGGTATGGATTCAGTGAAGTTGTGAAAAGATGCCAGTGAAGGTGAATGTCATGCGATAAGCACCTGAGCCTGGTTAATTATTAAAGTGCTTGAGCGAGGACAAAGAAGGAGACAGTGGAGACATTTAAGATGAGATCACCAGGTAGCACTAACCGGACATTCTGGGTGGGATTCCATCTCTCTGAAGGCAGCTCTCCACTCTGCGGGTCATCCACTGGAGGGTGCAATATAGAAATACACACATCTCCATTCTGAAACAGAGGAAATCAACTCCTTTCACCATCAGTTGCATCATGGGGGCCACTGCATTACAGCTATTTTTAGACACCAACATGACACAGTGTCAGCCAGGCTATGATACTCCACCTCATAGATGTTAGGGTGCCACATCTTGGTAAGGAAGCGGAAGGCAGGTGGGGAGTATGGGTAGTCTATAGGAAACTTGATCCGAGCCTGAGGACACAAAACAGACCATTACATGTAGCTGGACGTGTGTTTTGACCTGAATATGTGTATTTCAGATCGTTTGCTCTTAATGTGACCCACATTTCCTTACCTTAAAATACCCTCCTTCATAATGAGTGTTTGGGGGTCCGAAAATGGCCACTTCCCAGTTGTATAAATCAGCCTCGTCCACCAGAGTTATCTTGAATCCCTCGACAGGCTCCTCTTGGAGGCTCTTCATCTCCAACATGAGTGCTTTCTGTGAGCTGGCTACATGAGAAGGGTCGTGTTGCGCCATACTGATCTAGGTAGCTTTTAAAGATTACCTGCAGTCGACAGCTGACGGGTTTGTTTACACGAACACGGCCCGGTTAGCCAAAACTAGCCAAACAACCCACACCGAAAAAAAACTACTTCTGCGTTTTCGACTGATCGGAGACAATGAAACAGGCCAGACCTGTCAGGCTGCGCACAAACCAAACAAAGGTTGCGTTGATTTTTTTGTTCCCAAAATCTGATGAATTATTTGCCAATTCCAACACTCAAAAACAATTCAACCGACCGAACCATTGTGGCTGACCAGCGCCAGCAGCTTGAGTGGATCTACCTGGCAGGACGGCCACGGGATATAAGCCGTAAATCTACTGGTAGCTGCTAGCTAACAAGCTCTGCCTTACCGACCAGCTGAAGCCGATCTTACCGAGGCGCGAATACTTGGTAACTCCACACCAAAGCCAGATTAGTGAAGAAAACACAGATATTCAAATACAAATCTAGCAAAACAAAAACTCCAGCGATTAAAGTCACAAATGCCGTCAATGCCGCACTCAGAGAACACTGGTTAAGAAGAATATTGCTGAAAGGAATCCCCTCTCTTCTAAAAACAGGCAATGGCGTTTTATGTTGTGTGGGATTTGTAGTCCAATTTTCATCTGTAAACATTACTTTTTCCATCGAATGCAATTACAAAGGTTCGCATCAAAGCCGGAAATCATTTGACTATGTAGAATACATATGAAATAAAACTTCACCCAGACGAATTGATTGACTTGTAACCATTTTTTTTTAATTTGTTTGTTTGACAGTGCATTTAAAGAACTACATACGGCAGCGCCTGACGTCACGAAAACACGAATGTTGTTTGTGTTTGTGAAAGCTGCTCTGACCTATTTTCACTCTGTAATTATTTCAACACAGTGACACACCTTTAACATTTTAATTTGATTTAGCATGTTAATTATCATATAATAAGTGCAGGTAAATAGTGGGTATTTAATTGTAGTTTATTTTCGCGATCCAAACTCGTGACGTTTACAATATGCGCCACTATATAGAAAACCCCTTTGAGGCGTCTTTCTGCTGCCTGAGAAATAATTTTGGAAATTAGACAATTTAACGCGTTGTATTTTTATTAATAGATGTGTTTTAGAGTTCGTCCTGACTACAGTCTTTATGATATTAAATGTTTTACAAACACATATGTAAAGTTTACTCTGAGTGCACAGTATGCAGTCGCATTTGTTACCTCCTATTTACGCGACAAACTACTGTTCGGACCTCGCACTGACGGAAAGTTCGTGATGGGTTCGAAATCAAGACGGAGATCCCGCTCTAAGTCCAGAAGTCGGAGTCGAGATCGGCGCAACAAGTTAAGGAGCAATAGATCTCGATCTCAAGAGGAAAGGAGAGCCCGCAGTCGGTCAGCAGACACCAAAAGAACCGCCCGCGGTCGTGGAAGATCCGGGAGCAGGGACTCGAGCGATGGCTCTCCTGCAC
>OOFC01014542.1:27705-40425 GCA_900323345.1 Pseudochromis fuscus
CCTCAGCACAAGGACCGTTCAGGGTCCAGCAGCGGCTCGGAGAGCGACAGGAGGAGAGGACCAAACCGTCAGAGGAGCAAGTCGGGTGGTCGGTCATCCAGGTAAGCGCATCGCTGCGTGGTGTTAGTTGGTTGGTATGGCTGTGGATTTCTTCCTCTTTGTTCTTCCTTGTCCTATACAACTTTCTTTTTCAATTTTGAGTATCCACATACAACTGTATATAAATACATCATACCATCATGTAATTACCCTAAATTAGGTTTTATGTCACCAGGATAGTCCACTCCGTGTCAGTACAGCAGAGGTACAATATGTACCCAGTACTCCCTGGGTAATTTTTATTTAAACCGAACAATTAAAACTCACTCAGATTTGAACACTTTAAAGATATAGCATTATATTTCAGATAGTGACAACACAATATGCAAGTGGATCCTTGAATGCACCTAGAGATCTGGGAGATGTAAATCTCACTTCAGTAATGCCAGCACACCCACATCCATGAATCTAAAACATGGATTTATTTATTTATTTAGAGGGTTTTAGAAAAGCTTACCAAATCTAATCTACAAAGCAACTCTTTCGGTCTTCTCCATCATAGCCATCTGATATTCTTCTGTGATTGTGGCTGAACTGTAAAGGACAAATGTATTTCTCTAATCTCTGTACTAAATCACCCATTCTGTCTCAGTCCTGATTCAGATGATCCCAAAGTGAGACAGCGGAGAAAGGACATGAAGAACCGTAGAGCAACGTCTCGGGAGAGGAGAAGAGAACGCTCTCAGTCCAACTCTGACTCTGGAAGCAGCGACAGGGAAAGGAGGAGGAGAAGAAGTCCTGACAGAGGGAGTCCAGTCAGAGACAGGCAGAGGAGAGAACGGGACAGGGAGAGAGAGAGGTGGGAGAGCAACAACAGGGAAAGAAAAGGAGACAGAGACAAAAGCCAAGAGCGAAGGAAGAGGAGTGAAGACAGGGAGCGAGGGAGGAGTGAGAGGAGCAGAGAGATGGCTGACAGGGACAGAAGGAGGCAGCGCTCCAGCTCTCCTGATTCGTCTGACAGCTCAGGATCCGATCATGGTGGCCATGAGGTAAAAGAAAAGGAGGAGAAGAAAAAACAGAAGGAGATGATGAAAGCTCTGGAGACACCAGAAGAGAAGAGGGCCAGAAGATTGGCAAAGAAGGAAGCAAAGGAGAAAAAAAGGAGGGAAAAGATGGGCTGGAGTGAGGAATACATGGGATATACCAATGCAGACAATCCCTTCGGAGACAACAACTTATTGGGTACATTCAAATGGCAGAAGGTGAGTCAAAATATAGAGATGTTTAGATATTTATTTGTCCTAGCTTTGAAGTATTTGAAGTTTCTGATAACGATTCTTTATTTTTGTGTATTCTCAGGCATTGGATAAGAAAGGCATTGGCCATCTTGGAGAAAAGGAGCTTAAAGAAAGGAACAAGCGTATCCAGGAGGAGAACCGCAGAGAGTTGCAGAAGGTATGAATTATGGGATGAAAATTTTACAGTACTTGACTTTTTTGGTATCAGCATCATAAAAAAGTACTGAAGTTGGTGGAGAAACAGGTTGTAGGCATCAAATTCAGTCTTGAAGATGCTGGAAGTGACGTATTTGTGTTTATGTAGGTGAAACAGCTGCGTCTGGAGCGTGAGCGAGAGAAGGCCATGAGAGAGACAGAGTTGGAAATGCTGCAGAGAGAGAAAGAGGCAGAACATTTCAAGACCTGGGCTGAACAAGAAGATAACTTCCATCTGCACCAGGCCAAACTAAGGTTAGTTAACAACCTCCCCTCGTCACACTGCAGAGGATTTGTATTTAATGTGGAATGATTGAATTTGTTTGTTTGCATGGTTTCACTTCCAGGCTGCTTTAAGAATTATTTACTACAATCATGCACTGTCTCACACCCTTTGTACACTGTCTGTTTCAGGTCTAAGATTAGAATTCGGGACGGTCGCGCCAAGCCCATTGACCTTTTGGCAAAGTACATCAGTGCAGAAGATGATGATCTTGCTGTGGAGATGCATGAACCTTACACATTCCTCAATGGGCTCACAGTCACCGACATGGATGACCTCCTGGAGGACATAAAGGTTTGTGTGTGTGATACATTAAAATGCAAAAGCTTCAGGATGGTTCTGTTAGGACAGGATTACTTTTATAGGGGACTTGAGGTAATTTAATAATTAACAACCTCAAGATGTTTTATGTCATGCAGATTGACAATAAACATGACAGAAGTTGTGTGTTACCATTATAGACTGTATATAGAATGGACAAAGCGAAAATGACATCACGAGTTGGTTAGAGGTGTTGCATTTTAAACCCAGGAGTTTGGCACTGAATGCCATGTTGGTTGTTTGGAGCCAGAACTGACCATATTTGTATATGAAAGGAGGATTGAGGAGTTGGGTTTAAACCCTTGAATCCAGAGACGCTGCCTAATGTGTGTGAGACTCAAGTTCAGGTCTCACTGGAGACCAAGGACCATATCTATCGCCACTCTGAGAATCCTCTCAGAGAGATCTCAACTTAATAATAATAGTAATAATAATATAATGATAATGGTTTGCATTTATATAGCACTTTTTCTAGTAGACTAGACTCAAAGCACTGACAGGATGCATTCATTCACACCTAGTCATACTGGTGGTGGTAAGCTAAGTCAGCCACTGCTGCACTGGGGCAGACTTATGGAAGTGTGGCTGCCAATTTGCGCCTACAGCCCCTCCGACCACCACCAAACGATTCATTCAACATTCATACAACTTAGCCTAAATATTCCCAGCAGGGAGTCTCAGCTTAGGAGTGATTCAAGAAGATTCTCAGAGGACTCTGAGCAAGGAGTGAACAGAATTTTTTTTTCTTAGTGAGGTGTGGTTGACCCCGTTGCTAGATAAACCACACTGAACTACTGCCTGTGTTGTTTTATGGGTCCTTAAAGTTAATGCGGAGTTCATCAGAATTTAATTCAATGCAACTAAAAAAATGACGGTATGGTACGAGGAATCTTCATGAATCCGGCCCCAGACGTGTCAGTCAAACTAACCATGCTTCTAAATATCCCTGTTTTTGAAGCCCAGTATCTACTAATGATTAAATGATTTTCAGATGGACCACCAGATCACTAATAAGAAGAACTGACTTTTGCTAATAACGTCAGAGGGCCTTGTGTATAAAAAACTACAGACTGAGTATTTCATGATTGAAAAGGATGATTTTTTTTTTTTGAATTGATGTAGATTTGAGCCAGTATTTTGGAGCCAGCCTCTAGTGGCCATCAGGAGTATTGCACGTTTTTGGACTTTTGCATTGACCTCATTTGTGAGACCCACTAGCATCGTCCATTTATATATTGAGTAGGTCGATTTACAGCTGCTACTCTTAAAATAAACTCACCCAAATGTTGTTGTGTTAGGTTTACATGGAGTTGGAGCAAGGCAAGAACGTGGACTTCTGGAGAGACATGACGACCATCACTGAAGACGAGATCAGCAAACTGAGAAAACTGGAGGCTTCTGGGAAAGGACCAGGTACAGACATTTTCCCGTTATATTTTTAAATAGTAATTATATACTTGGCAACTCGTTGTCTCTTGCTGTGTTGTAAAGGCGTATTCTGCAAAGAGTATTGTTTTTTTGAAGGAATCTTTTTGATCCTCAGGTGATCGTCGTGAGGGAATCAACACAGCTGTGAGCACTGATGTCCAGACCGTGTTCAAAGGGAAGACGTACAGTCAGCTGCAAGCACTGCACCTGAACATCGAGACAAAGATTCGGGCTGGAGGATCCAATCTCGATATCGGTTACTGGGAGAGTCTGTTGCAGCAAGTCAGAGTCTACATGGCCAGGGCCAGGTATGAATGTGGCAGCAGCTGCTTGTTTTCTGCTGTTTTGTTGTTTTTTTTTCTTTGGACTGCATGTGAAGGCCTGTAACTAAAATTACCATTTTATGTCCCAGGTTGAGAGAGAGACACCAGGATGTGCTGCGTCAGAAGCTGTTTAAACTGAAACAGGAACAGGGAGTGGAAAGTGAACCTTTGTTCCCCATCATCAAAGAGGAGGCGAGGAGTGATGATGATGAGTATGTTACCTTAAAAGCAAATATGACACGCAGCCCCATTGAAACTCTGTAAAACATACAATAACCTGGTTTCAAATTCCTCTTCAGTGTTCTTATTTCTCACTTGTGCTTTTTTTGGAGGATGTGAATTATAACCTCAGAACATATGAAAAACCGTACTCGTGAGGCTCGGCCTCTTCACTTCAAGAAAATTTAAACCCACATGATTTTTTTTTCTTTTATAACAGGGAGAGACCAGGAGGGCAAACAAGAGAGTCCACAACAGAAGATCCCAGCACGTCTTCATCCTCCTTCTCAAAAAACAGGAGCAGAGAAACGGAGGAGGAGGAGGAGGAGGAGGATGAAGAGAGGGCAGGTCCATCCACCTCCACAGCAGGCGGCCAAGATGAAGACGGAGGAGAAAAGAGCGATGAAAAGGATGAAGAGAAGGGTGAGGCGGTGGAGGCTGTGTTGACGGAGGAGGACCTCATCCAGCAGAGCCAGGCCGAGTATGACTCCGGTCGATACAGCCCCTCGCTGCTCACATCCTCCGAGCTGCCGCTGGACACGCACACCATCAGCCCTGAGGAAGACACCCACAGGCTGCAGTTAGCACGCAGACAGCTCCAAGTCACCGGTAAGACGCACACATGCTCCACAGTAGTTATAAAAATGGCTGTAAAATTAAGCACCTGTGCAGATAAATGAATACGTGATGTGATGTGCATCGTCTCACTGCATCTATCCCCCTCTCCTGTCTGTCAGGCGACGCCAGTGAAAGTGCAGAGGACGCCTTCGTACGGCGCGCCAGAGAAGGCATGGGCAACGACGAGGCACAGTTCAGCGTGGAGTTTCCGGTCACTGGGAAAATGTACCTGTGGGCAGACAAATACCGTCCCAGGAAACCCCGCTTCTTCAACAGGGTGCACACGGGCTTCGAATGGAACAAGTACAATCAGACGCATTACGACTTCGACAACCCTCCACCCAAGATCGTCCAGGGATACAAGTTTAACATCTTCTACCCGGACCTGATCGACAAGCGATCCACCCCTCAGTACTTCCTCGAGCCCAGTCCCGACAACAAGGACTTTGGGATTTTGAGGTTCCACGCGGGCCCACCATACGAGGACATTGCCTTTAAGATCGTAAACAGGGAGTGGGAGTACTCACACCGACACGGTTTCCGGTGTCAGTTTGCCAATGGGATCTTCCAGCTGTGGTTCCACTTTAAGAGGTACCGCTACAGGAGATAAAGGCTCACAAGTGACTGTTTTACACACTCGCTGTATTATTTTTTTAAGGCTGTACAGTCTGTGTTCTTTGCTGTATTGTTTTAGCTGCTGTCATAGAAAAGCAGTGTTGGAGCTATAAATCATTCTGTACTGTTCTCTGAAAACTGCATATTAAAGATTTTTTTCCCCCTTTTTTTTACTGTGTGCATGCTGCCACTGACTTTCTGCAGCTTTCAAATTTCACAGTTAAAACAAAGAACATCTGGTTAGTTTTCATAAGGAGACATATCTTCAATTGTGATACACAAACACAAGGATGATTCATAACTGGAGGCAATGTCTGTTCTTGACATTCTTGGCAAATCCAAACTTGTTGAAAACAATAAATACTTGGTCACATTGAAACAACAAAAGGATCAGATAGGGAAAAAAAAAGTTTTATTACAATATAACAATGTTTGCAGCTAGTGGTTAGAAGCGAACTGGCTCAATTTCAGTTGATAAACAATCCCTGTGAAAATCATCTTTACAAGACATCTCAATCTATAATGGCACCAATTAGTAGGAAGTTAAAAACACACATACAAAAAAAAGTTCATGTGTCTCTCATACATGAATGTAAGATTTATACAATCTTTTGGTGTGTTTAGTCTCAACAGTTAATAGTCTCTCAAAGTTTCAGTCACTTGGAATGATTTCATGTTCTGACGCACTGTGAATGTCTGAACAGTCAGACTTTCAAATATCACAGCTGGTCTGATAAATCCAGTGGTTCTGCGTAGAAACAACATTCGTGCATCAGTCATGAACAGCGCTCGGTGGGACACGACATCTTAATGTGCACGTTTTCACATTTCTGACTCATCATCGATGTACTGCAGATGCTGCAGGGTTACTTTGGGGGCATTATTCTCCTCTGCAGCACCCAGTGCTCCCTCTCCACCAGTGTGGTTGTTGTTGGCTGCTCCAGACACCAGAGGCTTGTTCTCTCCCGGTGCAGACCTCTGTGGTTCTGGGTGTATCACAGTGGAGTTCAGAGCATCCGGGTCTTGGCTCCCACGGGGTCGTGCTGTGTTCTTTCCACAGTTCCAGGGCAAAGGTAAATGACCTTTCCAAAAGTTCCAGCCCAAAAGGGCAACGAGAGCAATCACAAGGAGTGCGACTACAGCCTGCAGTCCACTGACAGAGGGGCCGCTGGTCTGAGCCTCGGGAGACAGAGGCAGACCCTTGCCAGTGCCGGCTGGGTCTACTTTGACCTCATAGTCAGCTACAGTGGTTTTGTACTCATCAGTATTGGAGCGCTCCACAGATAAGCAGCGGTACCGACCGGCATCGCCAACTGTAGTGTTCAGGATGAGTAGTCCGTCTCGTAGAAGCTGAAAGCGAGCTGACGGTATCAGGGGGCGGTTGTCCCGCTCCCAGCTGGTTTGTGCCAGGTTAGAAGGTGAAAGGCAGCTGAGCTTCAGGTTACTGCCTGGCCAGACGAACTTGTTCATAGGCTTGATGGGGTCTGAAATTAAAACACAGATTTATAGAATCCACAATGGACAACATGCAGAACTCCAGCAGCTTCAGTTTTTATCCAATTAATAATTTTATATCTCCTGATCATGGTGCACTAACTCACCAGCATCTGGGCAAAGAGAGGCATCTCCTTCTTTCACACTTTGAATCAGTTCACTAAAGCAGAAGATACAATAACTGAAGCTTAATTTGAACAGAACAGATTAGAGACTACATGTTTGGACTGCTGCCTACCTTTGTGAATTAGAAAGGGAAACACATTTGCCATTAGTTTTGTCCCAGCCACAGTACGGGTCTCTGGCTAGAACACAGTCCATACAGGTTGAGGACCTCTTGCAGTTGGCCAGTGGTACCTGTGCTGCTCCGGAGTCTGAGCCTGCGTAGAGCTGGCCCTGCGCACAGTCGATCCATCATGTACAACCACAGGGCAAAGACACTGATGTATGTGCTTCACTGGAATATCTAACAAACATACAACTGAAAGTAGTAAATCATTACAGTGGCTTAAAATTACCGTGACGTTAGAGAACTTCAGGATCTTGATTGGCTCTGGGTTCTGGAAGAGCTGAACCTCCTCAACAATGAACATCTCTCCATCGTAGTTCACAGCTTTCAGCAACGTGCCTTCCTCTTTTTGTGTAAAAAACAATTTACAAGTTACAGAAAATCATAAAATGAAATACATATAGGAAGTGGCAGTGTGTTATTTGTGCGACTCTGACCTCACGCACCTGTGCCTATAAACATCACATGGTACTTTTTGCCATCTGCAGCTTGCACTTGGTTGACTATGATGCGTGTGAATGTTGCTCCCTTTCGCACTAGCAGGGGTTTCGCTCCTATTGGCTGGATAGCCGGGTCCATGAGGGGCCTATCTTTGACAAACTGAAGGGTCCGGTCTGGGAGGTCCAGAGTCTGAGTTATGCCCGCTTTACGAGCCTCATTGTCTATGCACTGGCGAGGGAAGAAGGGAAGGAAAAAGAAAAGAGAACAACAGAGTCAGAGTACAAAAGGAATCAGCTTCCTGCTGGGCCCTCATAAAAAAAAAAAAAAGAGCAGTCTTTTGAGATGTTGCTCTGGTCTTAACACATGCACACACAAGTTGAATATTGGGCGGACTCACAGCTCCAGGACGAGGGACAGGAACATCTCCACTAAACATCACCCACTTAACAAAAGAGGTTTCTACAGTCACTGGAGTCTTGTACTTCCCCTCTGCAAACACTGTGCTGATGTCAGACACACGGTAAGCACACACTGCAGACAGGTCTGAAGTGTCCCTGAAACACACACACACAGGAAATCTTAGCTGTGCCAAGGACATTAAAGAGTAAGAAACCCTCCTTTCTCCAACATGTTTGTTAGTCCAAACGTACGACTGTGGTGTGAAGATGGCGTAGAATAAACACTCCTTCCAGTGCTGCTGGGGGTCGCACCAGCGGTACGTGTCCTGGATAATGTACGGCAGCTGCGACTCCAGCACCGGACAGTCCATTCTAGCCTTCAGGAAGGATGTCCACTTTTTCTGCAAAGTCCTCTGGCCTCCAAGATCCCCCTGTGACACAGACAGAGACAGGTGGGATGCATAATCAAGCTGCGGAAAGGGTGGACTGAGAGCAACTGAGGAAGTGCTGTTTATAAGTTATTGTCAGACACGGTAAACTCTTTATCACCTTGCAGACGCGGGCCACACGGGAGACCACCAGTTTGTTGTAGCAGTCGCACTCCACGGCTGTCTCACTGAAGAACAAGTAGACTTTGTCGTCATCTCCAAGCTCACTGTTCTCACCCTCTGGCATCTGAGCCATGGAAACAAAGTTGGGCTCTGCCATTTAAAGAAAGAAAAAAGTTAAGAGTCAGCTACTGACATGATCAAAGAGAAGAGGTTCACCTAAGCTGAGAAACAGAGAAGCATCTTGAAAGAAACCCTGATACACACTGTCACATCTTACCATTAAGCCAGGAGCTTTTAAACTCAGTGCGTATGGAGACAGGAGAACTGCGCATCAGGATGGGTTCAGAGCCAAGGAAGTTCATTGAAGTGGCTGAGTACAGGTCGTTATCTAGCAGGACAAGAGTCAGAGATTCACATTGGTTAATTTAAACACAAGACACTCCAAACAAGAAGTACCTAGGATCCCTAACCTATCACTATACACACCAGTGAGCAGAGATTCCTAATATGTCTCTGGGGGGTCATGAGGTGGAAACCTCCCTTCAATAGTGTTTCACCTACATAGTCCCATGACACCTCCAGAGGCTAGACAGTGGACTCTGGCATCCCAGATTCACCCCCCAGTCACACTACTCCTACATAATCCAAACAGCACTGCCGCATTCAACTGACCCAGGCCTGTATAGGAGATGCTCTAGGTAGCCGATGCTACCATTAAGCTAGGGCAAGATGCTAAATACCTAGTGCTAACTGCTAAAAAGTGACAAAGAAACTATTCACACTGACTCACCAAACCTACTATTGATAACTCTAAACGCTAATGCTAGGTGCTACAATATTACAATGTCAAAAGCAAACTTACCATAGACAAAGAAACTATACAAACCAACTCACCAAACTTGCTAGTGCTACATGCTAATGCTAACTGCTAAAATACTTCAATACTTCAGAAAAGCTCACCACAGACAAAGAGACTATACAAGCAGACTTCATCTAAGGTATTAGTGCTAACTGCTAATTGATTATGCTATCGACTGCATCTAAGATGCCAGTGCTAATTGTTAAATGCTAATGCTAACTGCTAAGATGATACCATATTACGTCAGCTTTAGCTACTGTTAAATTATTTTTGCATTTAAACTTATTCCCCCGTTTCTTACCTGCTACATATTTACTACTTACCAACCATGATGGAGGCGTATCTCTGGAAAGGATCAAATGGACACTTCCCTTTGCCATCATCTCCCTTATTCTCCAGAGTCAGCTTCCCATCTGTATAAGACTGTACAAACAAATATATTATTGAACACTTTATATATCTTTGCTCAGTTTCTACAGTATGGTAAATGGCTGTAAATTAATCTCACCATGTAGTCACATTCTGGGTCAAATGCATTGGTTCCACACACGTACATTCGCTTATCCTCCATCTTGTGCAGGATCCTGATGTAGTTCTTGCACTCTGTCTGTAAATACATTAAAAAAAAAAAAAATCTGTCTCTGCTTAATGTGCGATACATATTAAATGGAAAAAAGTGCAAGTAAGAATCAAAACAGACAAACCTCTGGATTTTTTCCTTTGTTTCTACAGTCATCTATTTGCTGTTGTGTCACTTCCCATTTAACCTACAAATGTGAAAAAGTTGTTGTAGTTACACTCTTTTTATACAGTTCATCATATCAGCATTTACACCTTTGTAATAAGAAAATAAAGCTGGTTTGTATTAATATGCATTAAATGAATTAATATGGTAAACTGTCTAAACATTGTGCCTTTGTGTGAAGCATTTTTAATACAGGGTGACCCAAAAAAAATGGAATTTTTGAAGTGCATATTGGCAAACATGTACAAGTGGCACCACTGCGAGACAAAAATGAAAATTCCATCACTGTTTCTTAAATGGCATCTTTTAAGGTTTCAATTACTATGAATAAAATATTTTTCTTCCATCACTCTTGGTTTTATTGGATTGTTGAAAGATTCCCATTTTTTGTGTCACTCTGTATTAATCTGGTGTATTAGTGATAATAACTGTGTCAGACCAGACTCATTGTGTGTTGTGTTTGAGTGAACGGGGATCTAAGACAAATTTTATAATATATCTATTACTGCTCAACATATAACAAACATGTGACCAAACCTCTATATGGGCATGCTGTGTTTTTAACTGCTCTGTGGTGCAAGGCCTCATGTTTTTAAGGATAACTTCAGTTCTATCTGAGAACTGTGTGTGAACAGTCACATTACAGTAAAATCGCATTAACGATTGGATTCTGTGAACATGAAAACGGGGAGACATTTTGGTGCATTGTTGCTGAATGTAATGTATGTATTATGGGGTGTTGTGGGCCTCTCATTCAGCATTTTTGTCTGGATCGAATTAAACTTATACATTTCAAAACTAGCTGTTCTTACTGAAGCAAGTTTCTTGGAGATGTCTTTGAGGTCAAGAGCATACACTGCCTCTCTGGCACCCAGCACTAGCAAGTCCAGGTCTTCTCTCAGCAGCATGGTTGAGTAGTTGAACACACCCTCCTCACGAAACAGATGAGCGTTGTCCCCTAGAGACAATATATGAGTGATTGACTCATCAACCACCAGTCATTAATTCCCGTTTCCCAATAACTCAATCCAAAATTAAACCATATGAGCAGACATGAGTTCACTCACTGGAAGTGAAGGTTGCACAAGACAAAGAGCTACACTCACTGTGATATGGCACGAATCGGCGTGGGGCACAGTCCAATGGTGAGTCTTCTTCCAGCATCAAGGCCAGGGGCAGCAGCCAAAAGACACTGAGGGACAGCAGCGGATGCATGGCTCCTTTGTTCAAGCTAAGAGGAATTTCGGCTTTATTGTTTCCCTAACGGTCAGTCATACAGGGGTAAAGACAGCGAGTGGCATCTATGACGTGATGAAGTCTGTGCTGTGTGAAGGGCACTGGCCCCTTTACTGGCCCCGCTCAGCAGGCTGTCCATGGTGAGATGGATGGCACAGACCAAAGAAACAAAGCCGAGGAGGACTGAAAGAGACAAGGTTGTATGGATATCACAATCAATTCACCAGATCTGAGAGAAAAAGTAGCTTAAAAATGTACACAGAAAAAAAAAAAACAACACGCACACGAAACAGAAGGAGAGGTTGGATGCAAGATGAAACACTTGACATGTGTTAAAACAAAAGTGCATGAAACAAAGTAGAAAAAAAAAGAGTAAAAGAATTGCCAGGAAGGGTAGAGTGAGCTAAAGTCAGCGCGGCAGTAATTCTGTCAGTGCCATAGTGATGTTAATGCAGGGCCATGAAAGGCATTCAGCAGGGTGCAGGGATGTCAACCTCAGCTCTCCTGCAGCACCAAACACCAACACAATGAGAGATTCACAAAGACTGCCAAAGTGTGGCCAAGATGAGAGAGGAGCTCTTGCAGCAAGTTTGTTGAAAGAGTGGTTTCATACCCACAGACATGCAACATGCTGGTTGGGCTTATCATTACCACATCATACCACCAAGTCTTTCTAAATGCTGCCAGAGAGCCTGGGACTATAGCTCACACAACCATGGTGTAAGAATAACAGGTGATTTTTGTTCCAGTAAGTGTTAGTGCAACCTGCTGAGTGGGTGTGTGCTGGAGGAGCAAGAGGTTTTCCTGATGAGCCACAGCATGTCAGAGAATGCAGTTCTGATAGCATGTTTCACATATTTTTCCCTGGGGCCAAAAAGCAGCTTCACTCAGCACCCATCTGCACGCGCGCGCACACACACACACACACACACACAGTGCACCGAGGCTTTCATTTTTATGCATAAAGATTTCCATAGCAAAAACAAGCCCGTCGGCAAGTTCATCTTAAATACGTTTAATTAAATATCAAACAATTTTACAGTGAGCTACGTTGTTGCTTCTAGAGCACATTTGCTTTATATACAGTTATTTTGGCGACGTGTAATTAAAACATTTAACTGTAATTTTAACCGAAAGTGCAGTGAAGGTTGTTAGCTAGCCGTCAACAACAGTCCTATCAAAAGTTAATCACTTACCTGCACACTGACACGCCCAAAGACTGTACAGGCTTCCATTAAAAAAACATAAATAGTCCCAACACCTGTTTAAACGCTGCTTTCTAAGCCACCTCCTCTTCGCTAAAAACAGTGCAACTTAGATTTTTTTCTGATATGTGAAATAAACTTCACCAGCACATGCGTTACTAAC
>OOFC01014545.1:0-30295 GCA_900323345.1 Pseudochromis fuscus
ATAATAGCGGCTTCAAATTGTAGAAACTTTATTTGGGACTGTAAAGGAGTAAAAAAAAAGTGAAACATATGAAAATATAAATAATATCCAACTAGATCATCATTATATAGCAGGATGGCCACTGGTAGAAAAGTTCTCTTGATGTTTGATGGAGCATTTTGTCAGTCTGAGTCATACTGAGGCTGAAGGTATTCACATTACTATATTCATTTCATCATTTGACTGTGAATATTGTTGTGGGGTAAAAAAATACATACTTGCCTTTGAAGAATAAACTAAGAATAAAAAATCAATTTATTCAAATTAATATAACTGTACCTATAGTTGCTTTTCAACAGTGGCGACAACTAGAGGTGGAAATTGTACTAAAGTTAAAGTACAGAAGAATTATCAAAAATATACTTCACCAATCAAAAGCAAAGTTACTTATTATACTTAATTGTATTTGTAATAATATTATCTGGAAAGGTCATGCAGGTGCACTTTGAAACACAAGTCCTCATATCATACAACTTCATGCCAGCATTCAAAAATATCCTCATAATTTTTATAAAAATGTTTTTCTATACTCTTAAGATAATATAATGATCTGAAATATTGATAACACTTTATTTTACTTTTAAATGTCTAATATTGATCAACACGTACCAAGTTTTTTCACTTTTTTGAAAAATTCGTACACAAAACATTCAAGAGTGTTTTAAAGTTGACAGAAAGTTACATAAAAAGGAGAAAATTATATATTTATTTTTCCTAAATGTGGAAAAAAATGATAGTAAAATAGATAATGTTGGGAAAAAAAGTGAAGAAATTGCATAATTTTAGCCCAGTTACACTAGAAAATAGTATTTAAGTTTTAATGTGCTCATTTATGGGTTAAGATAAACATTATTCACACCCACAGAATATCACGATACCAACGAGAAACAATAGGACACATTTGCTATTATTTTCCACAATCGTCTTCACACTGATTCCTCCACATTCAGCTCATTTTATTCACATTGATGAATTTAAAGCAGTTCTTATCACAGGACTATTAATCATTGCAAGCTAATGGGATCTGCTGTCATTTTACCTCGCACAGAAGAACAGAAAGTGTCTAATCTCATGCTACCTCAAAAATATCTCCACCAAAGCCAGGAGCTGCCTTTTTCCTGCTGCATTTTCTATTAGGTTAATCCTCTCTGACACCTCTGCGCTTAACCTCTTTTCCTCGTTAGGCTCTCTCCTGCCACTTCCTGATTCCTAAATACTCGCCTTCCTGGAAAGAGAGACAGTTAAAAACCCCTTTGGTTTGCAGTGAGTTTTAAAAAATATTATCTGAGGAGCAGAGGTGGAGCAGGAACTCAGACGCTCACAATGCAGCGATGTAAAAATACATGATTTGCATTAAAACTCTCACATAGGCAGTAAAAAAGATGAGCCCACACTGTGAATCCCAACTCAGTCATTTAGTAAAATTAAACACAGAATCTACACAAATGTACTTCACTGTCTAAATGACATCAAAACAAAATGTTTACTGGACATAAACACATCCTGAGTGAGCCTGACATAATTGCTGTATGTTACATCAACAGCTTTTTATTTCTTAGTTCACTGAAGGATGATTGATGGAGCTGATATAGAGCGATTTGCTGCAAGTACAATGCAAAATTATACATTAATAACTTCACAGCATGTACTGTTTGTGTTGTCATCTTTTTATCTTATCAACCAAAATACATAATTTGTGTCCATTTACACAAAAAAAAAACATTATGACAACAATATTTGCAGAGTTGTGTTTGGTGTCTTAACACAAAGTTACCAAAAATCATTATTTTCTAATACATAGAATTTTATAAACATTAGTAATAACTAAAAATTATTGTAGCTGTGTATTGTGTGATTGGCTGTTTGGTCAGATGACGGTGATGTAATTTCTGTCAGGTGAATATACTTTACATGTGTGCATCTGTGGGGTTATAAGATGATTAAAGGTTAAAAAATGAAAATGTGAGTTCAGTTTTTCAGCTAAACTTTGCATTTGTTGTAAAATATCTGGCACCTGTACGTCATAGCATCCTCAACAGTTAATTATGTGACATCCTCTGAGATTTTAAACTGAAAACATACTTTAAAGACAGTCAAAGAATATCTGAAAAGTGATGAATGGCCCAATGTAGATGCTGTTTTTTTGACACAAAGTAACTTTTCTTAACCTTTTAAACCCCAAGGTCCCTGAGACTTGTTTCTGGTATTTTTCTATCGCTGAAATTTCAAAATAAGAGCTCGGGGCTTAAGGGGTTAATCTGAAATGTAACTGGTAACCGTAGCTGTCACATCAATGCAGTGTGGCACAATAACTGTTTATAGAACTAGAAGTGTAAAGCATCTTAAAATTGTACTTAGCTGCTGCTGAAAAGGGATGTTCGCAGACTTTTTTTTTTTATATCAGTGCAGTTAATCACATTCACCTTTAGTCGCTGTATTCACTGCTCATGCACCTTGACAATGTGGTACGACTGTCACTCATTCAAAATTCATGCACTCCTCTCACCTGCAGGCTGCCACCTACAACACTTTTAGCACCAATGAAGAAAATCACTTTCTTTTTTCATTAGATATATTTTATTAAAAAAGGAAACCCAACAAGAACTTTTTTTTTACATAATGATCAAGGATTTTTATTATCTTAGTCTCTTTCATCAGTTTCATATCATTACAGAAAATGTTATAGTACAGCGTTGTTCAATGTCTCCTCATTGCTTAATAATTTCCTTAGGAGTGCTGGTCACATATATCTGTACAATATGGTTCTTATTTTTTTTCTGTACATTTTTTGTGAAGTTGGTTAAAAAGGCTGTCAGCACTTAAAGAAGCTGTTTCTTTTCTTTTCTTTTTTCTTAAATAGTTGATCAAATAAAAGATTATTTTTCCCAGGTTCAGCTCGCCCCTGGTGGGGTTTGGGGCGGAGTTTACGCCCGGTCACTGTGAATATAAGGAAGCTTCAGGGTCTGGGCCGACTGGGGTGTGCCCCCCCACCTCCCCCTCCCGACACCGCCTCTTCCCTGCCCAGGCATTTGGCACTGCGCACATAAACAAGACTCACAAGATAAACAACAAGCAAAGCTCTTTGTGAAGCCATTATGATGCATACTAATGAGAGAAAAACAGAAGTGTCACCTTGATGGGCGCTCAAAAGAGGAAGAGGCCTTGATGTGATCCCCCCTCTTCCTCTTAGCTGAGCACCGTGGGAAATCTGGAGCCTTCCTCAATGTTTTCTTCATTTTCAAAAAACAGATTATTTTTTTCCACTAAAGATGAGAAAATAATAATTTTCTTTTTTTGTCCTGGCAGGCACCTACAGCTGTCTATTAAAATGCTACTGCTATAGATAAGGTCTAGCATTGAACACACAAAGCAATTGCAATGAAAGGAACGAAGTTGCCTTAATATAATAATGATAATAAGAAGAATAATGATAATAATAATAAGAATAATCATAATAATATATTACAGAATAAATCTCTTTTTATAATTAGATTTTTTTCATTAAAAGTTATATTTTCTTTGTTTGAAATACTATAATCTTTTTAAATTAATTTTTTCATATGTATCTAGGTTGTGATCAAGATGTTGACTATACCTCAACGTTATCCAAATCAATAAAAACTAGCTGTGCCGTTGCATATTACAGAATAGTCAATGATATGTGGACATGCACCGTGAACCACCCATTCCAACCCTCGCTATATGACGCCGCTTCTCCGTCCCTCCGTGATGACATCATAGCCGGCCGATGACCATGACGTCAACCACCTCGCCCTTGTGCAGCTCCACGTATTGCTCTGTTTTCGGAGGTAGCATCAGGAGCCCGTTAGCACTGCGCATACTCATCAGTCTGCTGCTCACCTGGTTCCCTGCAGCAGAGGGAGGACAAGATACTCTCAGTCAGACCTGTGACCCAGGAAGACTTTTGTGTTTCAACCAATCAAAATGAAGCATAAAGAGAAGCTAATTTATGCTAATTTTACAGCTTTATATCAATAATCTCAGCCTCTTCTAGAGCAGTTTTCCAAATGATTGCAGTTCAAAAAAGTTAATATTTATCTTATTATGGCCATTTATCCTCTGTCTGAACCCGCCCACCAACTTTCTTCTGATTGGCTAATGTCAGTGACTGTGACAGGAGTGGAAGCTGACTCTCCAACATGAGATCATAAACATACAAATTAACTTCCTTGACTGGAAATTCAAACTTTTCAAACCAGTCCAAACATATTTGAGTCCGAACCTGATCTGGGATCTGAAAGCAGACAGAACCTAATGATTGAATCACAAGCTGCATGTAATCGGTGAAAGAAATTCAGACTGTCTGCTGAAGATATTTTCCACTTAAGCAGCTAATAAAATGTACAGTAGCATCGGTGGCTGCATATGCTGCAGTACATGAAATAAATAAATCTAAAAATATTCAGAAACAGTGTTGTCATCAGGCTGTCGTCTTTCTGGAGCATCTTACTGGAGCATCACTTTACCTGTGTCATGACTCCTTGTAGTTTTGGGTTTTGTGATTGTTACCGTGTTTGGATTTTGGTTCTAGTTTCATGTTTTTCTTGTCTTGTAGTTTTGAGTTCTTGGTTTTCTCCTTTGGTTAATACATCTGTGTCTGTCCACGTGTCATGTCCCATCAATTATGTGTAGTTCATGTTTCTTGTTTCTGTTTTCTTGTGTCATGCTTCCTGTTTTATTTTGGTAGTTTTGTTACTTGTTTGTTTTAAGTTCCCTGCTTCCTATACGTGTGTTTTACTGCATTCGTCTTTAGAGTTTTGTTGTTTTTGTATTTCCCTGTTGATTGGACATTGGTTTGGTTCTTGTTCACGTTCAGTTTGTTTTTATTAAAGACCTTTTTGTTTTACTTTAAGCTCCAACCTCATGATTTGAAACTTTAGTCACATGTAGCATAAACACCTAACTTTGTAAAACTGCATTTAGAAGATGGAGCATTTTTCCTGTCAGGCTGGAAACTAATAAAAGGTCTGAACCACGTTTACTAATCAGTGGATCGCTGTTACATACAGTTAACCCAGGAGACGGTGTGAAATAATGTCTATGTTCCCATATTATTTCCACCCTGATGACGACCACTTGAGGTTGAGGCCCCATAAAAATAGTTTTTCATTAAATATTTCACTTTGTTCTGTCTTTTCTGACTACCAGCGATGTTAAAATGCTGAAAATGGCATCACATATTTGCATGATAAAGAAAATGTGAGACATGTCCACCTCCTTAAACTCACTTTATTTACTTCATTTTGTGTATTTTAAGGACCTATAGATCAAAGCGATGCCATCGAGCTAAAAATACTTTGTTTCTGATGTGTTTCCTGACAAGAAAAAATACATTTAAACAACAGGCAGTGAATAATAATTATCATACAGCCTTCTTCAGAGAGATGTTTTTACCTGTGCTCTGTGCCCACGGCAGAGGCTCCTGGTGATGCCATGTCAAAATGCAGCGGTGGTATTCAGGGCGAGGGTCCAGCTTCACATCGCAAGACAACTAGAGGAAAAACATACAATGTAAATTATACCGACCAACACACTGCATTGAATCCTATGGATGTTTGTCGGGAATATGGTTGAACACAGACATGGAAATTTGTGCTTTATAAAAAAAATGTTTTGCAGAAGTTTCGGTTTCGTTTTTATTCCTTGATGCAACTTGGAGGTAAGTGAAGTTGTGCCAGAAATTCCTAGAAAGCTCTGGACTGGTAGCATTTTATATTTATCTCCCAACTTTCCTGCCAACAAATGAAGGTAGCACAACATCTAGAAAGAAGAAAATCCCACAAAATTGGTAAAAGTTAAAAATCTTCCCACCCAAATTCTGCCAAATTTTAAAAACTGGATTTTCCTTAAGCAACAGGACAAACAGGAACGAGCTGTGTGAAGTTTGTTGGCAGAGGTAAAGGTTTTTCCAGGATCCTGTTTGACCTGGGTCTGATGCCATCTGCTTAGGGAAATTGTCTGGCTACATCTGTGCTTTCGGGCCATCAGTCCCACCACTAAGTGGCAGTAATGCATTCAAGTTGATTTCTAACTGCTTTATAACAGCAAATGATGTAGCATTGCACTCTGGATAGCACCCATAATGGCAGGGGACCAGATCTCTCACTTGATGATGCTTGTTGGGGACATGAGCTGGGTCTGCTTTGTGTGTATGATATTATTATTATACCCCCCCCCCCACTCTACAATTATGAATATTCATGACCAGGGAGCAGGCCTTCAGGTCAGTGTGGGCCGTGATTGGTTCCTCTGCCAAGTCAGAGCAAAACATTGTGGTCATAAATATGTATCAAGTGGATGATGAAAATAAATCATAAGTTAAGATGCAATAGACTGCAATGAGAACTGTAGTACAAACATAATTGTAAATATTGTCATTTTCGTATTTTCTCTCTGTTGCAGTTTGTTGCGTCTGCGCTCCAACGTTCACATATGGGAAAAGAAACAGAGACATACCCTCCTCGAGGTAAAGTCTAAGGACAAAAACTGGGACAAACAAAGACCTGTTTATCACAACAACAACCACTGTGAATCACGATCTAACTCTGAGCCTCAGAGGAGACTTTACGCCCGGTCCGACAACAACACAAACACTTCTCGTCCTTCACAATGTGGTGAACTTTGTGTGGCTTTGCCAGTAGGTCGGGATGCTCTGGCTGCCCCTGTGCATCCTACCCTCGCTTTGATGATGGTAGGCCTAGGGTCCAAAATGCCCTGCATCTTCCTCAAGGCAGGGATGACAAAAAGATTACAGGTGACAACAGCAGACACGGGGTTTCCTAGGACAGACGGACGGACGGCGAGAAGGGGAGTGGGAGGAGAGAGCAGAGAGAAACATATGTGAGTAACATCTCTGCGCAGACAGCCGGGTGAATCACTCTTTCTCTCAACTTCACACACTACCTGGGAGGGCAAAGATTAGTTTGCGAGCACCGTCTATGTCCAAGGTGGCAAATGTCGTCGGGAGACTGAAAAAGAACAAACGGAGACGTCAAACATTTTACATAAAGTGCAACATTGTTTACATAACAATTTGTTGTTAGTGTTGTTTGTGCAGGACGTTGGTAAGAGGTTGCACGGACCACCTACCCTGGTTTCATGAAAACACGACCAAAATGGATCTGAGCATGTAGATCGATATCCAGCACCTGCTTAAGGTAGTCCTGCAGAGACAGAAGAAAAGAAAGAGAGTTATAAACTGTTGATGTCCACAAAAGATCAAAAGATGTTGAAAGTTTGGACAAAAGAGAGGATATAAAATTGTTGCAGGTGCTCTCAGCAGCCAGTAAGAAATCAGTTACTAGAAAATGGCTAAAACCAACCTCACCAACAACTGATTTTATTTATTTATTTATTTATTAGATATGGACATAACAATAACATTGGACAAAACCAGATGTATTGCTTTAAGTGTTATAGCAAACTGCTAATTTTCAACACCTGTCCATAGAGGCTTTTAAGGTACAAAAACAAATTATACATCACTATTTACATTTCATATAAAATTGTCGATTGGTTTGAAATAATTATGGACATATTTAAAATGGAAAAATTGACATTATCCTCAAGAACTCAAAGAGATAAATTTTGGATTCATTTTATATCCCCGATCCAGACTTAACTAATATCAATATAACACTTTACTTGTCTATTTTCAATGTAAGAAGCCATGACTGTAAGCTCCCAGTTCTGTTTTTTTGCCAGTTCATACAAAAAAAATAAAAGGATTATGATAAAAATGATTGAATAACATGTTTGTAATGATGTCACCTTTTCAAATAAAAATATAATATTTAAAAAAAAAAATCAAATAAAGAGAAATACTTTTTAAAAACTTCATTCTCAACCACCTCTAAAAAGTATCTCCTGACATAATTGCTGTTGTTCCTTCTTCTACCACAAGGTGTCAGTAAAACACAAGTGTATGAATGGGTTTTAGCACATTCTGCCTCTGCACCTTCTCTCCCATGGACACTCCTCCTGAGGTGATGATGACATCAGCACGGCTGATGCCTTCATTCAGAGCGTTGAGAAGGTCATCGGGGCTGCAGGACACAGACAAACGTACACATGTGTCAAGCACCACAAACAATGGAGGGAAAAGGAAAACAGAGGGCTAGATAGTTGTGAATAATAGAGTAAGGGCCTGTGTGTATAAATACTGAAGGTGTGGAAACCTATGGTAATATTTATGGCTAAAGGAAATTCTGGTAGAGACTAGATCTGTAGGTGTACTTGTCTCCCACGATGCCCAGGTTGATAGTGGGGTAGCCATGTTCCTGGATGGTGGCCAGCAGGGTGGACCGATTGCTGTCCCTGATCTTCCCAGGATGGAGGTCGTCTTCAGGGTTCAGCAGCTGCCCCGACACAGCAGGAGAAATTAAATGTTAGGTGTTCACATTTGACAACCATATTTCAGTCAAACACATCTGCTGTGAACAAAACACTGTCACTACATCTGTTTGGGCGTGTGATGACCCCCTGGGGGCCTCTTGGGGTGCTGGTTGGTGTCGGCCTGTCGTCTCACACACTTTGCAGGGAGTGATCGGGGTCACTTGGGACACCTGTGGCACCCCCTGCAGGTCAGTCGCTCCACAGACTGAGCACTTTGGGGTTTGGTTTTATTACTTTAGTTGATCCTTATGTTTTGGTTTGTACCAATTTACCAACCTCCAAAACCAATGCTGAATTCTGATTTACCGTATTTTCCAGACTATTGAGCACATCTGTCTATACGCCGCTATTGAATTCATTCAAACAGTTTCATGTGGTCCACTCTGACCGGGTCTGATGTGACAACGCTAAATGTATCGGCGGCACGGAGCTTGCTAGCTTGTAAAAAGCCATCGAGCTTAATGTCGCCGATACATGAGCCACACCGGTGTTTAAGCTGCAGGGTTCAAAGCGTCGGAAAAAAGTAGCGGCTTATAGTCCGGAAAATACGGTAGTTAAAGTTTTTTCAAGCCTCAGTCTTGGTGTGTCTTTGTGTTGTGGCCACTTCAGCCTTGTTGTAACAAAGTGGCAAAATAATCACGTGAGTAAAGAAATGATTTTTCAGCTGGAAGACAAGAGGAGTAACAATATTTGGTGGCGACTGTTATTATGTGTTGTTGAAGCCAATAATGTAATAACAGCCAATAACGTAATAAATTTGCCCCTTTTGAAATGTAATAGGCCAATAACGTAATAAAAGTCCTGAACTGATAACGTAATAACTTTTGGCCAATAACGTAATACATTATAAATATTCTAATTTATAATGTTATTGGCTGAGTTATTACATTTGCAAAGTTTTTTCTTTTACCAGGCCAATAACGTAATAAGCAGTCAATAACGTAATAAATTATTAATGTAATGTGATGCTCACTTTGTTGTTTTCCTCTATAATATTGATCAAATTATAAGGACATGACATTGTAAAGTCCTCTGAGATGACTCTGTTATGATTTGGTGATATATAAATTCAATTCAATTCACTTTGAAAAACTTTCTCTGATGATGTTTTATTGACTAAACAATAAATTGATCAGGACAATAATCATGTGCTGTATTCTTTAAGACAACATATTGAACACCTTGTTGATTCATTTTCTTCGCAGTTGTTGTTGAAACTTGAATAACTGCAGTGTGGTGTGAGGTTAATTTGTAATTCATTGAAACCCTCCCGCAGCCTGATGCTCTACTTTTCATAACAGAAACTACGACACTTCAGGCTGTGAAAACATCAGCAACCGCTGCTAATTACTACAAATTTTAAAGGAGAGCAACACCAAAAATAAGCATGCCACTAATTTAGCATGTTTATTGTCAGTTTTAGTTGTACACAACAGCTCTGCTCATTTTTTTCTGTTTTTTAGATCTAGGTCTCAGGGTGAATATTCACTAATATTAAGGAATATTTCTAAAATATCGATGGGAAAATAACCAAATAATGTTTTGTTGAGTGCTTAAAATGATGAGAGGTATATGGTTTGAAGTAGGTGACTAGTGGCTGATATTTAAATATATATAATCACATCTGTACAGGTTTGAAAACAAGGTGTTCGGTGTGCTGAGGATCTCCACACCCAGCGAAATTTAAACGTAATGTAAGCGTATCAGTCACACAGAAAATGCACAATTGTGACTCCATAATTCAAAAGAAACCACCCGGTCACAGGTAAACACGCTCTTCACAACTGAGAGCACACGTGAAACAGCTGAACGCACAATCACGTCCGAACGCCGTTCTGGTGTTTGCAGCCAAACCAAACAATGTTGATTGTGCATGAAGATGAACGAGGTTGTACCTTTTGTTGCTGAGGCAGAAGCTTTTTTGGCAAACACACACACACACACACACACAAATGAAATGATTACTTTTTTAACCTTTACCTCATTTCCTGTGGACATGACGGCCACCACAGGGAATTTCTGGACCTCCACCTCTGTGACGCCAACAGTGGCCAGGAGACCGATTTCAGATGGACCCATGTGGGTGCCCTTTGCCAGCACACACTCCCCACGCTTGATGTCATGACCGATAGGCCTGCGGAGAGATGAGCACTATGCATAAATGTAATTACAATATTGTACTTAAAATAATAACCTAAGAAAACCCCAGAGTGCGGCGTATATAAACATTTGTAACTTACCGTATTTTCTGGACTATTGAGCGCACCTGTCTGTAAGCTGCCATTGAATTTATTTGAACAGTTTCATGTGGTCCACTCTGACCGAGTCTGATGTGACGAGGCTAAATGTATCGGCAGCACGGAGCTAGCTAGCTTGTAAAAAGCTAACGAGCTTCATGCCGCCGATACTGAGCCACACTGGTGTTTAAGTTCAAAGCGTCGGAAAAAAGTAGCGGCTTATAGTCTGGGAAATACGGTAAATAAAACACTTTTTTTCCTTCAGTACTGTAATGCCAAACATAGCAGTACTGCACATTCTTACTATTTACATTGTAACTTGCATTAATTTGTTACTGCTTATTATGTATACATGTGCAAATAACTTACTTCAGCGTCTTCCACACTCACAGTTTTTCTTAAAGGTGATGAAGATGATTTTACACTCACCTGATGTCCTGTCCTGGACGAGCTTGTACTAGGATTCGTACCTCCAGCTCCTCTGTGCCCTAAAAGACAAACATATACATTTCAATGTCTTTACTGCTTTAGTCCCAAGTTGGGTTTTTTTTGTTTTTTTTTAGTGTGAAATGTCGGACTTACATCTTCAGACTCGCGGAGGAGCTCGGTATCTTCCACCTGGACGACGGCGTCGGCCCCGCACGGTATAGGGGCGCCCGTCGTCACCCGCATCACCTGGCCAGGCATCACTGTGTGGGTGGGCTGCACAGACAAGTACAAATAAAGTCAAAATCACAAAAAGGATAAAGGTTGTCACCCTCTGAGTAAAATGTGCCAAGACTGGGGGAGTATAACTATCAGCTGATTGACTGAAATTATTTACAGATTGGTTCCCAAAAGCTTCTCAACAAACATCTGAAGACAACTTTAAGAAAACAATCAAACAGATCAATTAAAAACAGGATTTGGACTCAATGCATGTAAAAGGAAAACTTTCTGGCCCCTCTTTGGACTTTTTAGGACCTTCTTGGTAAACACACTGATGTGCGTCTCACCCCAGTTGAAAGGACAAAAGTCAAAAACCATATCGTCATATTCGGATTGTGTAGGAGTGTGTGTGAGGGTCTGGTCTTGGACACACACCTGCTCTCCAGCTTGAGACTCTCCAATGATGAAGCGGTCGCCTGGGCCGTCAGCCGCTAATAAAAGACAGAGCGTTACACATGTGCGCAGCTGGAAGTGTGTGTGTGTCATTTAGTTAAGTCATTTTTATTTGAGTCGGCTACAACATGAATAAACAAAAAATCGAGAGAGAAACAAACTTTGTGATCTGTGTTCTTTTAATAAACATCTCAAAATATTTCCAGTGCTGTCAGATTTTAGGAGGATTCAATCTGTAAAATCTGACAGATTTAATCCTCACTCACAGTCAGATCTTCTTTGTATGAAAGCATTTTGAAAATCATGCACGAACCAACACTTTCATGAGGCAAAAAACTCACTTGAGCAAATGCAGAAAAAAAGAAAAGTCACTGTTATTGTTCTACTACAGATGTTTCACAGTAACAATCAAAAGCCTGTTAATTCACTAAGCTAAAAAACTGCAGAGTGATTGAAAGTTCTCACTGTCCCACACTCTCAAATCCAACCAGATCTGAACATCTGATCTTCTCCTGCATCTCGGGGGAAATGCACAGAATCGTCTAAGGAAATGTCAGCTTCATACCTTTGCAGCTCTTTCCATTAACTGGATATCTGCTCCGACTGCACCACACTCAGACAACAGAAAGGCAGCAATCTCCTACTGATAAAGGGAGCTTGTGGCCTCTGCCCTCATGAGGACCACCAGGTAAACTCAGGACTTCTCTAATCTCATGTAGCAGCTTGACCAAAGCTAATTCCTTTAACTTCTTGGGGCTTTTGCAACCGCAAGAGACGGCAAACGGCAAAGCATAGGGTGATTGTCTTCTTCCACAGCTACAGTTTAAAATCTGTAAAAAAAACGGCACATGCACGCCTCGACAGGCACCGGGGGCCCCCAGGACAGATGCATAAAACCCAGAGAGACCTGTGGTGTTCTGCTCCTCCTCCTCCATCAGCAAGAGCCAGCAGCAGATGTTACATACAGGAGTTTTTGAGGCGCCTGAAGCCAGCAAGCTGTCACCCTGCTCTCCAGGTTAACAGGCCCCTGAGTGCTCTCCAGGACTCCCAGCCGGTGAATTACCGACGGGAGAACCTCACCTGGATCTCACCGAGGAAAGGAAAAGCCCCCCACTCCGAGGAGTTATCACAGGCATAACAATGAAACTCTTTGAAAGCCATATCTGTGAACAAAGGCAAACCCTTGGCAATTTGAGAGCTATCTCTTGTCGCTGGTGTCCGCTTGGCAGCTGAAGAGGACGCCCGCCTCTTTTTTTTATGTCCCGCAGAGCGAAGTCTCAATCTTCCTCCGGTTCACAGCGGCAGAAGAAGCCCTGACATTGTTCCTGAGGCAGTTCTCCACTGCTCCAGTGTCCTGTTCTCCACTAACTGGGACAGTCAGGTCATTTGAGTAAAAAGAAAGACACACTGGCCTGGTTAGTCCCTCGGCTGCATCAATGCTCTGCAGCTACAGCCCTGAACAAAAAAGAAACACACAGCAGGGACTCTCTGGGTACAATCACATCTCTGTCCAAATGAATGGTAACCTGGATTGAGCTACAGATTCATAAATCTATTCATAAATTTGTGTTTTAAGTTGTTCCTGAAATTTTATCAGTCGCTAATTTTAGACGTGTGATTTACTAAATTGGGTTGCACTATTAAAACTTGATGAATGACTGAACTAACCCTCGGCTGGGGAAAAATCTGCAGCAATGTCCAGTGAAAAATAATGAATAATAAAAAATGTAGCATCACCAAACTCTTAAAAAATATCTTTAGGGGACCTGGGGATAAATTCAAATTAACATAACTTTCCCTTGAATGCAAATATTACTTTATTTGACTGAATCAGCAAACATGGTAAAATTGTGTGTACTTTTAAAGTAACATATGTGTAAATAAAATACAGGATTATAACGTAATTACATAAAAACAGTTTTCCCAATATTTTGAAATCATTTGTATTTCATTTAATCTTTGTTGTCATTTGAAATATTTTACACCCTTCATCTATTTTATCACTAATATTAATATTACTGTCTTATTTATTTTACTGTTATCTATCTAATCATTGATCTTGTGTGCAGCATCGTCTTTTTATCAGTCAGTCATCTGTGTGAAATGCACCAGTGCATGAAAATAAAGTCTAACAACGTCTTGATCCAGTGTCAGATGAGATGTGTCGACCACATCTTGTTACCTTGTTGAATTCAGTCTAAATCTATCATATGCAAGTTAGTTTTCTGGGTGGTTAAAAACTTAAATCCAAGCAAAGTTTGAACTTATGAGCAGCTGGTGCAAACATCTGCAAATCTTCCACTGTTTTATAATTGCTCCTCAAGAGGAACAGATAATAAAAAGAGCTAAAAAGCACCAATAATGGACCGAGTCTCATCTGTTTTCACGGAAGCAGAATTGGGGATACACACAATATTTTTAAAGCACAAATTAATCTATAGCGTAAGTCAGTGAGATAATATTTCTCTTTTTCTTTGCAATTAAGTGCATGTCTCTGAGCCACAAATACTAGTCTGAATCTATATTTCAGTAATACTGTCTCTGATGCCCTCCATCCAGGACCTGTACACCAGGACAGGTAACATCACTGCAGATCCATCACACCCTGGACACCCCTCGTTTCACCTCCTCCCTGTGGTCAGCGCTGCACGCTACCACACACCAAACCCCCCCCCACACACACACACAGGCCACTGCTCTGATGAACACTTAATTAATCTACAACCTGTGTCACGTCACAATTACACTTTTGTCCACCCACTCCTGCATGTAGCATCAATAACTCTGTATTTATTTGTCCTTTTTTCCCCATTACACCTCCCCAATGCAACATATTGTTACATGTAAAACCAGAGTCAAATGTGCACATGCTTACAGCTGCAAATAACCACTGGAAGGATCTGAGATGGACAGACTGACCATAAAGTGCAGTCAGGTAAAGACAAGAATGATATTTCCAATCAGCTGCCACAATCTGTAACACTTACCTCTCACAGCGTAACCATCCTTGACAGAAGCAGGGAAGGGTGGCAGGTTGTCTTTGGCATAAACGTCCTGAGCCAGGACTCGACCCATCCCATCTGTGGGAGGAGGAGGAGGAAGAGGAGGACATGGGTTTGAGAAGTGGTGTAAGAAAGCGAGACAGCGAGGGTGAGACAGTGCTTTGGATGAAGATACAGGGAGAAGTATTCGCCGGAGGTGTGCGTACGTATCCGAGTGTGACACCACGCATCAGGATCTCTCTGCGTGACTCACCACCTGACCAGCGCACGTGGACACACACACTTTATTTCTACTTCACACACAGCGAGTGTCCGACGTGTCCTCGCAGCTTTCACCAGCCGGACAACTTAAAAAAAACCTTCGTGGAGGAAGAACAGAGACTCTTCACTGAGACAATGTCTCACAGAGGCGAAGGAAAGAAAGACAGAAGAAGTCAAAAGGAGAGTGGGCGGAGGGAAAAAAAAAAATCCTGGCACTAAAATACCTTAAGCTGCTGTGTGCCTATATATAGCATTTCTCTAAGCCTTTATGCTGTAATTATGTGGGTGTTAATATGAAGATCTAAGCTTTGATATCAATGAGTTGAAGGAGAAAAAATTGCATGTGCACACACAGACACCCACACACACTAGATGACAGTAATAATGAGCTTCTGCAAATAAATCATCTAAATCGTATGTGGATGCAGACACATGTGCTTGGGCCCAGTATTTCTTTCTTTCTTTTATTTTTAAGTCAACAGTATTTTATTTGAGGCATCCTGGAGGATTTTTACAACTGCCTCTGTTTCCAAGCTGCCATTTAACCAGCTTGTTAAAACCATATGCTGAAGCCGAGCTGTGAATAAAAATAGTACAGAGGTGATGTCTTGTTGCAGCAGAAAGGTGTGAGTTTGATAAGATGCTTTTCAAAACATCTCTTATCCTCTGTCCAGGTTTTAAAAGGATTACATAATGATGATTAAAACAGAGGAAGCGGTGACTCAACTACAAACAAATGCAACTAAACAACCTGGGAGAAAAATATTGTGATAAAAAGATAGATGGGAAATAAAGAACCGGTTTTGATGTTTTAAAAAATACACACTTGACTGAATCTCATGTCTGTGCTGTTAATATGAAACTACTCTTAAAGCTACAGCCTGGTTCTGAACCCATGTTTTTACTCATGGAAGAAATGATTACACTTTATCAAAGATCAAAGGATTGGTGTTAAAACGTTGATGTTAAAATGGGACTAGATAAAAAAAAAATCCAATTAATTAGAAGAGTTGTAGTTAATTAATCTCGATTAATCGCATTTTAATCGCGTAACAATATTTGCCCCAAAATGCAACATTTTTTAATATAAATGGATTTTAGTGGATGACTGAATCACAAAATAGACACAGACATGAATATTGTAACCTCCAGCTCTTTTAATGTCTGGAAATTTGCATTTACCGTATTTTCCGGACTATAAGCCGCTACTTTTTTCTGACGCTTTGAACCCTGTGGCTTAAACACCGGTGTGGCTCATGTATCGGTGGCAAGAAGCTCGTTAGCTTTTTACAAGCTAGCAAGCTCCGTGCCGCCGATACATTTAGCCTCGTCACATCAGACCCGGTCAGAGTGGACCACATGAAACTGTTTGAATTAATTCAATAGCGGCTTATAGACAGGTGTGCTTAATAGTCCGGAAAATACGGTAATTGGATTTTAATTCAAAACAGTAGAAAAATAAATAGAAAATATCCCTGTCCAAAATTTAGAGTAGAGTACTTAAAAGCTCATTTTAAGTACTCTACGTACTTTTTCAGAACAGTATGTAAGTAGTAGTAACCGTAATTTCTACTTCTTTCTTCTTCTGATAAAACAACCAGAAATATAAATGGCTTAAATTGTGCTTTCATCCGATTCCTCCATGTTGGTAGCCGTTAGCGGAGCTCTGGCGTGTGCATCAGTGTAATCAGTTTAACAGGAAATCGTGCACTTATGAACATTTCACGTTGTTTGGATGCAAACTGTGATGAAATGCATTAATTGTTTGGTAATTAATTAATCAGTTGTAATTAACACGTTAAAGGTTTTGTGGTTACTAATGTTTAGTATGCAGCCAGAAATATAAAGTATAAATATTGTTCTCAAAAATATAACAATACGAAAAGAAGAAAAAATTGTGTAATACACTCTAATGACAATAAAATGTGAGGTAGATCCTTACACACCAACACACACACACACACACACATGCAGACTGCACTAAATCCAGCAGGGGAGTTGCTCCAGCTGTTGTCTGTCTAAATATTTCATCTCTCAAATCCCATCTTCCTCTCCTCCTTACCCCACTGTCCTCCTCCCAGCTGCTCTCTTCAAATCTTGCAACTCAGCTCCCTCTTCAAGAACATGAAACATCACTTTACACCTGGAAAAAAGAAAGTGCTCCTTCTACCACCATTGATCTACAAGTCATGTGCGCCGCAGGCCATTATTGCCCCCCCCTCAGTCCTCGCTTCATCGTTTTCAGAGGAAAATTAGAGAGTGTGTGTTTTCCCCTCTGGCCCTCAGCTTGGCTCTGTGTCACCCTCCGCTGGCGGTCGGGCCACTCTGCCAGAAAGATGACAACACCCTCAGGTGCTGAGCCTACTTCTCTGTGTATGTTTGTATCTGTGCATGTCTGTTTGGACATGCAAACACAACAATACAGATTAGTAACGCCATTAGTAATGCGAATAAAAATATTTTCTAATCTTAGAGTGCATCACTTCATTTTATTTTTGTTTTTTACCACATGCTGACATATTATCACCTTTGAAATTAATAGATGCTGACTTTAGCTTTTAGTTTGTGGCATTTATATGCAAATAGTGCATAAAAATATATGCACTATTTGCATATCAACAGGGTGAAATAAAAGCTAAAGCCAGCCTCTTTTGTCTAATTGACGTGTTGTGATTTCAAATGCCTCAAGTAGCAAAAACAATTTCACTCTACTCTATATGTGACGTGTATTAACAACTACGATACAGCACAGTTCGGCTGAGTGGATCTCTGCATTATGCTCTGCAACAGTGTCACAAGGACACAGCAGCAATCTGATGGTGAAGAATGAAGCTCCAAACATGGTCATTTCTATCTTATGCGTGCTGTAAGCTGCATGTATGCACACATTAATCATCAGGAGAGGTGTGTTTGTTTTGGATGTGCCCTTGTAGCCAGGAGGATTTGTGTGTGTGACTGACATTGTGGCCCGAAGACAGCCTCTGCTGATTCAGTGAGGTGTCCAACTGTGGACAGAGAGTGTTTAAACACTGTCATGTGAAATTAACAAGCGGCATGTTGCTTCAACTATCTGAAAGGTGAAACACCTCAACGTCCCGCCGTCTTTAGATGAAATGAGAAAGTGGAGAAAGAGCAACAAAATAGAAACAATGTGTCCTCCTCCTCCTCCTCCTCCTCCTCACCTCTGTAGTTGATGATTTCAGTGCCCAGGACGGCGGTCATCTCCAGCACAGTGATGAAGGCCTTGTCCATTGAGGTGAGGGGGAAGGGGGACATGCGGTGCCTCCGGGCCACCTTGGTGATGTCCACTGCACTGTGACCTGAGAAGACGTGGGACAAAACAGGTACTGCCATCAAACAGGTGCCACAAACTTAAACCATACTCCAGAAAGAAAACCTGTGTAAACAGTTCAGGTAGACCAATGCAAACCACTTCCTGTGTCAGTCACTGACAGTTTCCTACATCATAAACTTGTATTAGTTTCCTTTTTATTGAGCAGGTAATGTGATGTACAATGTGTCTATGGACTGACATCATTGTGTCTAATATTTCTATATTTCTTATACTGTATGTTCATTTTTATTTGCACAGAGAGACGCCATTTTTAATGTCAATGTGCTTGAGTATAATGACAATAAAGATATTTATGATCAGAAAGATGCAATAGGATATTTCCAGGGAAAACAAAAAGGTAATTAAAACATGATATGGACACTTGGACATTTGGACATCACGGATCATTTTTGTTTTTCAGTAGAGCATATGTACCGTATTTTTCGGACTACTGAGCGCACCTGTCTAAAAGCCGCTATTGAATTTATTCGAACAGTTTCATGTGGTCCACTCTGACCAGGTCTGATGTGACGAGGCTAAATGTATCGGCGGCACGGAGCTTGCTAGCTTGTAAAAAGCCAACGAGCTTTGTGCCGCCGATACATGAGAAACACCGGTGTTTAAGTTCAAAACGCTGGAAAAAAGTAGCGGCTTATAGTCCGGAAAATACGGTATATAGGAATCAGTACAACTGGATTATGCCTTGGCAGAGGTTTGCGCTCTCTTTTTAAAGTATATAACATGTAACTAAACACCGCGAAAATGATATTTAATTAAAGCAAACCAGATACATTTAAACAACAGTAAAACTGATCGCTGTGGAGAACAGAAAAACCAAACTGTGAAATGATGTGCCAAGACACCAGCTCAATGAAGCTCTACAGAAAAGTAACATATGGAGTGAGATCACAGAGCAGGTGATTGCTGTTTCGATCCTCTAGAGAATTTTTGCGACTATGTTAAAAGGAAATAACTTGATTTAAAAGTGCACTGCAGACAACTAAAGCAGCTGGTAGACATGGGCTGTCACTGGGACTGTTCTGGCGCAGTGCCATCAGGCCAACACATTGCAGCAGCTCTGGTGGGAACAAAGTAACCAACCTCAGTGGACTGTGAGTTTGACAAGTAAGCAAATACCCCCCCCGCCCTTTTTTAGTACATCCCTCTGGCTGAAGATCAAACCGTCGACATCATTAGCAACATTTAAAATGTCTCGGTTGCAAATGAACATAAATCAGTTTGCGGCGTTCTTCCTCATCCAGTGTCTTTAAAACCCGTCTCTGTGCTGAGTGTGAGAGAGTGAGTGGTTTTGGGGGAAATTGACTCCTGCCCACTACTAAGAGCTGGGCAACTTCTTTATGGGCCAATAACATTGTGCCCTGCAGGGGAACAGAAGCCAGGGAAAAAGTGAAGCAGAAGTCTACACAGGGAATCCGATTTTTTTTTTTTTTTTGTCTGGGACGTCATGCTGTTTCTAAGTTACTGCTAAAAGTTGGTTTGACAGTCGAGGCAGGGTTACGCCTTGAGAACAAAGTCGGGGTGTTTTTTTTTTTTTATCTGTTATGTTGGCCCACTAGTTGCTTTCCATCACGTTAACCCTCCGATCCAAACATACCCCATCTGTGTCTTCACTGTCAAACTATGTGTGATATCTGTGCAGGAAAAAATAGATTTTTTTGAGTTCTACTGTTGGTGTTACATTTTCAAATTCATTACACATATGTAACCCTCCCATATCTTCATTTGTTGCAAACCTCTGGCTATGCAAAAAGAGACATCTGTACTACAAGAGCAGTGGACAATAGATGAGCACATGGCCTCATCTATCGGCCTTGTGTGGACAGTCTGTCACAACAGCAGACACTAGGGTTTTTGGTGCAGCAAAGCCCCCGTATCAAGGCCCTGAATGTATCCTAGGCCCCTCTTTTATCTCCGGCCTTATAACATTGGGATTACTGTCCCAAAGGAGATGGGCGGCAACACTGGACCGAAAACTGCCTCCCCTAGCACTGTCTTTGTCCCAGTGCACTGCAGCCCAGAGCCTGTAACAGCTCCAAATATTATATTGCTGCAACAAGCAAGTGGTCGGGTGGAAAGAAAAGCTATGTAGCAGTTTACTGTTTTTTGGGGAGGGGGGGCATTTCTTTAATTTATAGGAAGCAGACTCCAGCTGAGCAGACACCCAGAAGTCGAGGGCAAAGTTCCTTTAGTTATGTAATTTCCTATGGGACATTCTCGCATGCCACAGGGGGGAACAAGACAGAATAGCCAATCAAAAGGCCCCGCTCCGCCTCTGGAAGCAAACCGCTGCTGTGCAAACATGTCCGCCCCTGAGTTTATTTGCGTTGGCTAAGTTTAGGACTATTTGTTTTCTAATCAAAGACTGCCTCTTAAAAGTTTAGCTGGAGACCGAACAACGAGTCCAAAATAATGGTCTAATGCGTGTAATCAGTCTTGAACCAGCGATTCTCACTGTTTATCAATGAAGGTTAAGTGTTAAGTGTTGCAATTTTTATTTCCGTGTTTGCTTGCACTTTTTTTTTTGCTGAGTCATTGTTATTGCCTTTTGCGTGATGCCAGCACATGAGCATTTGTTTCATGAGCACAGTACAAACACAACGAAGGTCCACTATAGCAATAAACACAACTCCACCATCACTTATACAAAAAGAAAATTCAACTAGAAACTGTAACGTGACCCTTTCTTTCTCTTTGTTTGTTTGCAGGGGGGGACACCTGCAGCCAAGATGGAGGTGAAGACATCACTTCTAGACAACATGATCGGGGTCGGGGACATGGTTCTCCTGGAGCCCCTGTCTGAAGACTCATTTCTTGAGAACCTGAGGAAGCGCTTTGACCACAATGAGATCTACGTGAGTCCACCATTTTTTTTATATATAAATTCACTGTATTGATATAACTGTATTTCAGTTCAGTAGCAGTTCTGTGCTGTGATCCACTCTTCTGCTCATCCCTGTATAGACGGCTTCTCTAAGGGACTGCGTGGATACTTTTCATAACTCTATTGTTCCTCCTCACTTATTTCAGTCTTGGCCATAGTAGAGAAATGGAGACCACAGTAACCAACCAATCAATAAATCAAATCACAGAGGAATGTAGATGATGCCTTCAAATGAGGCATAAAATTCAAAGCCTGGGAGCAAGGAGGGACTGGCAGTCTGGATGGCGGGTTGCTGAACCATCGTCCCCCTGCATGAGGCGATTGGTTCTGGGCTTTGTGCTCTGCGGCGCTCCATGATCCTTCGTGCTCTGCAGGTTGGCTGCTCCAGACGTCAGCCAAGATGATTACAGTTCTGCTCCGGCTGCTGTTGGCTCCCATGGTTCAGGGCTCAGGGATGATGTCACCTCATATAGTGATGATTGCCTTAGCGACGCACTGGATATTCTGCGGAGAAGCAGCCCACATCCTGCTGAGGGAATGGGAATGATGTTTTTACATTTCAGATGCCCTCATTTTTTTTGGGGGGGGGGGCTAAACCATAAGCTCAGAGATTTTTTTTTTTATTTCCTGTGTAGTGCTGACCTAAATGGTTAAACACGCTCAAATTATTCATGTAGCACTGGCTCATTCATGAGATGTTTTCATTCTGATGGTGCAAAATCTTAACATTTCTCTATGTTAGCTTTTCAATTTAGGAAGTTAGTGTAGTGTGTATATGGAAAGGTAAATGACATAGCTCACGAGTCCATATTGGAAGCTTTTTGTCGCATAAGCAGCACCTCAAGAGGGATGACCAGGGAAAGCAGTGAACCCCGTACTTATCCAATAAATCTGTGGTGTACAATCCTTGCGTGTGGATGTATTTTCCCCTCATGTGGCATCATTCCTTACAAATGGCCCCATCCCCCCACACCGAGCTATCATATGACAGCTCACAGCAGAAGAAACATGGCTTTGTCTTCCAGAGAGGACAGCACATCATGTATCCAATAACTCTGTGGAAAATCAAAGAGACTGAAAATCACCCTGTTAACTGTTGCCCTGCTTCAACTGTCTGGCTAAGCGTGAAGAATCATGTTTCTTGGGGTTTGGATTATTGCGGTTTCAGCCACCAACACTGCATTGTGAGTTGTGTGATTAGGTGTAATTGTTTCCTTGCTTACACCTTAAAAAATGTTGGGTTATTTTAAGCTAGGACGTATTGGACAAACTACATACTAGACTAATTTAACAAAGTAAAATGTTGGGTAACAATGACAAAATGTTGGATAAAACAATAAAAATGCTAGGTAAAAATTACAAAATGTTGGGTAAGAACAATCAAATACTGTGTAAAAACAACAAAATACTAGGTAAATGTGACAAAATGTTGGGCTGAAATCATAAAATGTTGGGTAAAAATAACAAAATACCAGGTTAAAATGACGAAATGTTGGGTAAAAAAAAAGAAAAACTAGGTAAACATGACAAAATGCCAGGTTGAAATCCTAAAATATTGGGTAAAAACAATGAAATACTAGGTAAAAATGACATAATGTTGGGTAAAAATGAAAAACTGAGTGAAAACAACAAAATATTGGGTACAAACGATAAAATACTAAGTTAAAAACAACTGAATATTGGGTAAAATTAACCAAACATTGGGTAAACATAACAAAATTTTGGGTAACAATGAAATACTGAGTAAAAACAACAAAATACTGGGTTAAAGTGACAAAATGTTGAGTAAAAACAATGAAATACTGGGTAAAAACAGCCCACCTTTCTGGTTTGAATTAACCCAGCATGTAGTCAGTCTGATATTTAACCAGTTCTGGGTTTGAAACAGCCCAACATTTTGTGTGTAGCAATGAGATAATTAGAAACCTCTTGTTGGAAAACTTATTTTCCTTCATACCAAAACTGTAGCAGGAGAAACGGTAATGTCTTATCACTTAAATTAATTCTCTTACAAGTATAAATAACAGATATCCTGATGTTTTATATTAACAATCATCCAGGCTTTTTTCTAGTCAAGAAACCAATATATGTACATATATTTAAATATCTCTATTTTACCTTGTACATACTTCACAAACCTTTTTCCATGTTATTTTCCTTCTGTAGCTGCTGTGCTTGTTGATGTGTCATCCAAGCTGCTGTAATTGTAGTGTCTGAACAGATGGGAGTTTTCTAACTGGCAGGACAGTCTGTGCAGAAAAGAAACAGCATTTAAACAGCAGCATGTAAGGTGGATGGTGGTTGTGTACATGGGTATTGGTCTCTACATGACACTGCTTTCAGCTGTAATCTCAGGCTGAAATACCATCCCAGCTTTTTGTGGATCAAAACATAGCTGAGAAACTTTTATGTGAAAAGAGAGCTGCATGATACTAATAGCAGACGGTACACCACGAATAAAAAAGCAATAGGAACATATCTAAACACTGGGATTTTTGGCCTGATCAGACCACAGGAGCTTACAGTAAACACACTGCATCTCATAGCAAAAGGTAAATAAGCAAAAGGCACATATTTTTGGTATGTTTGTGTCCTAACTATGAATTTGTTTCTGGATTTGGTGTAAAAAAAGTCAATAATGATACTATTCTGATGTTATGAATCCTTTGCAAGTTGTGTTAATGATCTCCAGTCTTTTTAAAAAAAGTTTTGTGTGCTTTCTGCTTCTTGTCAAAAGAACCTGTCATTAACACGTGATGCATTGTTTACATTGCACACACTCTTTTCCCTTTTGTGCCCATCCTCTGCACTTGAAAAGGCCTCGTCCTGCCTCCGGTGTGCTATTGAACGCGAGGCTGTGGGAGGTTGGTGGTGCTGCCACAGGGAAGGCCATGCTCCACTCTTGTCAGAGTGGCTTATGCAACAGCCATTACCATGGAGAGCAAAGAAAAAATGTTTCAGGTTGATGCTTGAAAGTGCTATCTGGGCTCTGTTTTGCACGTAGGAGGATGATGATGAAGATGATGGCTGGTTGCATTCAGTTTTAGATATATCTGACAAGTGTTATTTGTTGAGCAGGACCTGTTTGACTGTTACATAAGGTGTTGTTTTTTATGTAAAAAAAATCTGAAATGGAGAAAAGCAAGCTTTATGTTTTTGACAGTTTTTTATTAAAAACCCACTGCTTACAGGTCAGACATCTTGCATTTTAATTACATGTTATGTAACTGACTGATGCTAGAGTTTTTTTTGGATGGACAGCTATTTGGCAAAAACATTTAAACCTCCATATAAAATGGTTTAAAAACACATCTCAGGTGATCGGATCACAAGTGTACAACGCTAGATACAAATGTACTGAGATCCGATCATTCACACCACATGCGGAGGTGGTCTGGATACACGTAACCACATACCTTTGTAGTGTGAATGCTGATGTGTCCCCGATAAGGATGTAACAGAAAATGCTGCTGCTTTTCTTGTGTTTAGTCTCCTCTGTCTCCTGCTTATTTGCAACTTGTACATGACTTTGTCACATCACCTGAAACAGCTTGAATAGCCCGTACATGTACAATAGTTTTTCAATCCATTTCCACTCTTTTAGCTAACTGTGCTCATTGTTTGCAGTCCTGACATTCAGCGTTCCCACACAAGTATGGAAAAGTGTGGAATTTGATTTTATAAATTTCTAGGTCTGGAAAAGTATGGAAAATGGAAACTAGTGTATGGAAAAATAGTCATGTTGTATATAAAATTGTGACCCCAGAAACATGAAGGAGGCAGGAGACCAAAGATATCTTACTTGGCTTTTTACTGTCTCATGGTAGCAGCACTTAGAGAGAGAGAAATACAAAACATGCTTCCTATATATACACTTCCTGTCAGGTAACCCACACCTGGAGCCTACAGCTTCCTATAGCTAATAGAAGAAGTCTCAGGATACTACATTATAAGAACAATGAAAACAAATAATTAATTCCATAATTTATTTACATGATACACAACTATTTACTCAAATGTCAAAAATTATTATTTTTTTATTTTTTATTTTTTTAACCCAGAAATCTAGAAATTCAGGGTCTGGAAAAAATATGGAATTTTTAAATTTCATATGTGTAGGAACCCTGGATGTTGCCATAGTGACATCTGGACACAAGTGGTCAGCAGGACAGTTTGGAGACACATGTCACATACAGGGGGAAACAGAGATGCATCTCAGCCGTCCACTTGTCCACTGTCCAAATGTAAACACCCTCAGAAAGTATCCATTTAGGTTAACGGTCATTGTTAATATTCAGATCAGTCTGTCTGACACATCAACTCCCCTCACCCCCATGACCTCTTTGCTCAAAGTGTTTACAGGCCAGACCTCAGATTTCATCAACTGTCCTTTGTTTTTGCATGTCTTCGTTTGTCTTGAGGCGCTGCCTGCCTCAACACTTCATTAGAACAACATAAGTAGACAGACAGAAGCTGACAGAGGCAGGATTCCTGGATTTAGTTAACGTCCAGATGGACAGTGAGGAGTAAAAGGTGTTGATGGGAGTGCTCCTGTCAGACTGTGCAAGGCTGGGAAAACACCATGTGGATTCACACTAATGACTGGCTTCTTCCTTCTCCCCTGTAGACATACATTGGCAGTGTGGTGATCTCCATGAACCCGTACCGGTCCCTGCCCATCTTCACGCCAGACAAAGTGGAGGAGTATCGCAACAGGAACTTCTATGAACTTAGTCCACACATGTGAGTCCACGGTCCAGGTCCTCCCTGAACCCAGCTACTGCAAACGTACATTTAATGCCATGCTTAACTCTTCGTTTGACAGCGAGGTCTCAGATTTCTTTCATGTGAATTTCTTTCGTCGCTTTAACAAAGAACCATTGAGGATGGCACTTCACAAGAGTGTTTTCCAAGGCTTTGTTGGTGTGAGTGTGATGAGCAGGAACTGTCATCTGTCTGCTGAAGATACAGTGTGTTGCAAACCTCTGTAAGGATTATCAGTTTGGGCCCAGTGGCTAATGCAGGGTGATGGTGGGGGGGGGCTGAGATCAGAGGGACACTAACTCTTGTATGGAGAGTCAGTCTGGTGCTTCTGCTGGCCATTCAGTACCGTGGCATGCCATCTGTCCGTTGGCAACATTAAGTCAGCATTGCTGTGAGTCTGCCAAGACAAAACAAAGCCCAGCACTCGTCAATTAGCCTGCTGTGTCTCTAGGCTGCAGCAAAAACCCCTCAGAGACGCAGACTGGAAGAGCGAGAGTGCCCTTGTCCCAGAACAGACATACTCCCTGCAGACAAAAGCAAGCTCCTTGGCTCTACTTTACAGCCAGCTTTACAGAGCTGACATGACACAGTTTCAGGCTGTTTTGCTCTTTTTTTTTTCTTCCTTCTGTTGTGCACTGCCTGTCTCTTCTCTCCACAAGGGGAACGGATAAAGAATGTCTACTGTCAACACTTTTTTGTTGATTTCTCACTTGAGTACCCTGGAACCATTGGGAACAAAATGTGTTCCCAACTGATAACGATTGCCTGCGCTCCGTTATTTAGAGTGATCATGTTGATACAAATAATTGATCGCAAACCTGAAAGGAGTATTGGTTTGGGCGCAGTGCATTCATAATTAAAGTCATATAATCGCTAAACATAGATACAACTGGCAGCATAATCAAAGAAAGGAAAATATTTGGGACATTTAAAATAAATAGAAACATTGTTTTATGGCAAAAAATTATGTCTGCTCGCAATCTGCTAACTGTGTTTCCACAAGATCATTTAGGCAGCTACAGAAGGTTAAAGGCCAAATAGCTGACCATTTGTGAGAGTTAATTTTCATACCATACTGACAAGAACTGAAAAAGAGTCCGTTTGTTAAGTATGAAAACAAAATAGTACGAGTTAAAATGCAAAAGAGCATGTTTGGTCCTGTCAGGCTGTTAACTTGGAGTCCTTCACAAAGTAAACTCGTATATAATTCTTGCTGTTATTTGTAAGTTAAGGTCCTGAAGTACACGTTGCTTTAGGGAAACAGGCTGTGGCTCCACACGGTCAGGTTGAGGGAGTCCTGTTGAAGCAGAAAAGATATTTAACTTCGATTCACGCGTAGAGGTCTACCTGAGTGGGACCAGGTAGATTTGGATTTTTTGGACAATTTTGGTCTAAACTAGAAGAAAGCACTTAGACAGCACAAACCTCTGCCAAAGCAGAATCCATGTACGTCTGTTATTGATCTACTGCATCTACAAATTAAACCACATCTCCACCAAATTGATTGTAGACATCCTGTGTATGTAGATTTTCAAACAAAATCCATTAAGATGTCACCAAGTTATACATTTTCTAAAGCATTCACCCATTATAGGGATTTTCAGGGTTTTTTCCAGATAGGATCCCATCCTCCAATCTTGTCCAGAATTTGTTCCTGGTTTAATATCTTATCTCTTAAATACATGAATATCTGTTTACATGTTTTTCCATGCTGTTGCTAACAGACAGTTAAATCCCCTCAGGAGAAATAGTAAGTTAAAAGAAGGAGTCCTAGAAAGAACTTAGTAGCATCCCTCTCTACTCAAGCTTAGCTCAAAACCATCGATCTCTGCACATGCTCTAAACATGTTAAACATCACCTTACCATTAGTCTTTAAGTAAAGAAGATTATGCCCTATTTAATGGGACAGGCTCTTGCTGAAGACCTAAAATGCCAGTCAAAGGCAGATTGTTTCAACATGCTACATAAATTGATCTTAATCCCTCTGGACCATCTGGACCAAGCTTTGTAGCTTCACATTGATCATCCTCAAGTGATGTTAAACCCTCAGCATGGTCAGATGCAGCTCTTCAGTTCTTCTCAGCTCCTCTCCACTTTTGGTTATATTGCACCATGAAGTGTTTTTTCTTATTATTATTATTTATTTCCTTTTAATTGAAGAGCAACTCTGACTCAGTGCTTATTAAAGTCGTCTCAGGGGAACCAGCCTGTTTCAAAAGAGAAAACTCCATTTCTTCACAAACCTGTTCTGTTGACATGTTGTATCTTGTTAGTTTGCAAGTTGGTCACACAAACATCAAAGAGTTCCCCTCAGCTTTGCTCAGCTACAAAAGTGTCTAACTAACACTGAGCATCAGTTACTGCTATATTGAGGGTAAATTTATGATATTATCTAACTCCTGGCGAGACACTTTATAATATTTCCCCAGATGTATGAGTATTTCTTGAATGTGCATCATTCACGGTTTCCTGGTATAAACTGAACTTTTCAACCCATAGTTTTAGCGCAGAACTGTTCCCTAAACAGACCCTTTTTGTTCAACATTAGAGATCCTTTTTTTATAATTCTTCTTGTTGTTGTTATTTTCTGCATTAAAACAACCTGGAGGCAGCTGGATAGCTGTGGTTTGAAAACACATTTGGATGTTGTTATTTGAATACATTTGACTTGACTGGTATTCAAAGCAGAGCAACAAGTGTTTCACAGACACAAAGTAAATCTTGCTCGACGGTCTCACAAGAGTTTTGTAAATGAGTTTAAAATCAGGATCAGTGTGGAGCTGAGACTCTGCTGTTACAAAGTTACAAAGCTTTGATATTTGAGTTTTGAGGCAAGGAAAAAGGGGAAAAATGGGGAAAAGGGGATACTGCAATCACTGATTTTAACAAATAATGGTACAAAAGCTTTTTTATTTGACCTATTTTAGCCTTATTGTATAGTAATAAATGCAACTTGTTAAGGTATTATGAATATATTACAGTATAATACTTACAGAAACCCCCCAAAGAAGCTAGTATCCAGACAAAACGATGACTCTCAATTCTCTGTAATGTTCTGAAAACCAGAGAAGTTCCTCTTTTCATGCCCCTGTTTTTTGCATGGCTAGGCTCCAGCTAGCTGTAGGGCATATTACCACGGTGAGCGGGTAATGCTGAAGTGGATCAGTGCTGGGTTTAATTAAGGTAACAGCAGGGGGTCCCAGGAATCTTCCTCTTCCTGTCTTTGATCCTCATTAGACACTTGAAACAGTATAAAATGATCCGCTCTGAACAGGTTGCAGTGAACGAGGTCAAACTACTTTGGATTTGCCCCTGAAGATGCGAGGAGGTGTATGTGGAGTCCCACTGACTCGCTGTGTGGAAAACTCCTCACCCCCTGTTGTGTTTAAATGGTCGGTAACTGATCGCATCAACATTCACAGCAGCATCGCTTTTCTCATTTAGAGCCAGGCGATAAGTTTAAAAATCAATATCATGATCATTTCTGTTTATTTTTACGATAAATTGATGATAATGAAAAGATTAGATAACTTTTAAATACATGGACAATGCAGTGGGTGTCAAGTTGTACGCTATTGCAAGACAGTTGGTGAAAGCTTCATGGACAAAATGAATGTGGTGATAACTTCAAGAAGAAGAAGAGAATCGTGACAGAATTATTTTGAGGGATGATAAACATAAGTCTGAATCATCTCCTGATGCTGATGGACGACTCTTCAGAGCTCTGGGGAAAGTTTTTACTGAACATATTAAAGATAAAACGAAGTCATTACTCCTAATGTCAGAACTCGTAAAATTTTAACATCTTTTTTTTTTTTTTATCATGACACTGCAGGCTTGACTGAGAATTTCTCATCTTACTGTCACTGCAGAGAAACTTAAGAGAAAATAAATAACAAGCAACTGATAACAGCTCAGCCCTTCAGGCCTTTTTCACACCAGCACAGAGCCCCACACACAGTGTAAATAACACTACAGTGTCGGACAGCAGCACCCATTTGGAGGTTGTTAGATTTGTACCCGACTGCTGGTGATGTCACAATGTCACAAATCTGTTTTGTGTGATTTTTCCAGCAGAACATAGTCGGACTCACTGTGAAGAGGCCATGACAAAATGTTTCATTCTGATTGGTCTGTTTGGATGAGGTGCACTGTTTAAAAAAAAAAAAAAAAAAAAAAAAGGAATAAAAAAAAAAAGCTTTTTTTTTTTTTTTTTTTTTTTAAAAGTTGTTTTTTTTT